>LT855429.1:101963-193738 GCA_900184765.1 Hymenoscyphus fraxineus | reverse complement strand
CCCTAACCCTAACCCTAACCCTAACCCTAACCCTAACCCTAACCCTAACCCTAACCCTAACCCTAACCCTAACCCTAACCCTAACCCTAACCCTAACCCTAACCCTAACCTCTAACCATACTCGCTCTGCTCGTATCACTGTTACGGTGTCTATATATCACGTGCTATACGCGGGTATCGTGTACGTATATGGTGCTCGTATATGTTACGTGGCGGGCGCGTACATAGTACTTGTATACGTCGCGTGGCGGGCGCGCACATGGTACTCGTATACGTCGGGTAGCGGGCGTATATAGCGCGTATATAGGTAGCGTATACCGCGTGCATGTAGGTAGCGTATACCGCACGCATGTAGGTAGCGTATACCGCACGTATATAGGTAGCGCATACCGCACGTATATAGGTAGCGTATACGATACGTATATAAATAGCGTATACGATACGTATATAGGTAGCGTATACGATACGTATACTTAGGGTTAGGGTTAGGGTTAGGGTAGCTGGCGTATAGCTACTAGGGGTCGGTAACCGACTACTTTTCGGTACCTACCCCTATAAAAAGCTAGTACTAGCTAGTACTTTACTAAAAAAATACACGGAATAATTAGTAGAATAAAATAATAGTAATAAGTAGTATAGAACTTAGTTTATAACCTAAGAACTACGTTTTATTTTAAAACTAATCTTAGAGATCTAAAAGATTTATATTTAATAAAACTATTTCTAAGTTCTTATTTCTATAAAGAATTAGAAAATTAATTTAAATAAATAAGTTTAATAATAAAATAATATATATAACTAAGTATATTACTTAAGTATTCTTAATATTAATAAACTACTAGTAAAAAAGAAATTTCTTAAAATAATTATATATTTAACTACTATAAACTTAATAATAAATATTTAAAAAAATAGAATAAATAACTCTTAAAAAGAAATAACTTTAATTACTTAGGGTATATTTAACTATATAAATCTCTCTATATAAATTAAATATAAAAGTCGAAGATTTATATAGGTTAAAGAACCCTAAGAGCTTATATAAAAGTTTCCTAATATATATATAAATTAGACTATTATAGTAAAATAAATATACTATTATTTAGTTAGTATAAAAGTTTTTCTTTTTATTTTATTATATATTTATTAGTTTTTATAGAACCCGAGGTTTTACTACTATAGTAGTATATAAAACTAAAAGAATTATATAGAGATTTATATAAAAGTAAAAGAAATATAAGATAGAAGCTCTAGTTCTTTTATATTCTAATTTTAGTAGTATAAATCTAAAAACTTTTATATTTAGATTTATAATAGATTTATAACTAATTTAGTAAAACACTTATATAGTTATTTAAATAACTATATATATCTTATATAAAAATATATATATATAAATCTTTTTATATAATATAAATCTCTAATTTATATAAGCTAAATACTCTCTTAGTAAGGTTTTCCTTAATATTATAGAAAATATTACCTTAACTATTATTTAAACGAAAAGCTATATATTTATACTATAATATTAGATATATATAATAAAAAACTAAGTTATATAATCTTAAGTTATTATAAATACTTTAAATACTTTTACTTAAATCTATTTTATAAGTATAATACTTTACTTTATTATTAATTAAAATATACTTTAATTCTTCTTTAAATAATACTATAATAAAAGAATATATCTAGAATATTCTTATTATACTCTAAAATAATAAAGTTAAAGAACTAAGAAAATAGTTTATTATAAAGATATAGTTTAAAATAAATAAGAAAATAAAAGTTAAAATAAATTCCTTTAAAAGATCTAGTTTATTTATAACTAAGTTATTTTTCTCTTTCTTATATTTTAGTACTATCTTAGACTTAACTATATTAAATATATTATTTAGTAATTTATAATAAAACCTTAAAGTATACTTTATTATATTTAATTTTAGATTTTATTTACTAAGTAAAAGTATACTACTAAATAAATATAAAGCTTTTTATTTTATTAATAATATATCTTAATTTATTTAAAGTACTTTTATACTAGCTAGGTCTAATAAAATAGTTAAAGTTAAAACTTCTTATATAAAAATCTTAGATTATAAGAAATATATTATAAAAAAAGTAATAAATAGGTTTATTACTATATAGTAAGTAAATTTATATATTATATATAATCCCTATACGGATCTATACCTCGGATTAAAAGCGAGTAACGATTTTAGTTAGTATAAAACAGCCCTATAATTTTTACACGGTAGTTTAAAGTATTAAACCTTAGGTATAAAGGCTAATAGTAGCTGGAAGTACCGCGGTAACTTACTTGTACGCTACATCTAGCTTAGTAACAATGTAGTCGCCTAAGGAAGTTGTACTACGAATGAAAAACAGAAACAAAATCTTGAACTGGCCCTGTATCCAAGGTCGTATTCGGGTTAGCATCGACCCTATCATCCCGCTTTTACTAAGATCTCGCATGTCAGATATCCTTAAGTAAGTTACACTGATAGCAAGATGACAGTCCAAAGCTGGTAAACAGAACTCCCAACTCGCATGTCAATCCTTCATTCAGCTTTGATCAGATTCTGTCCCGTCCTCTATTTTCGGGTTCAATTTAACATAGCTCAGTTTCAGGCCAGCAGACGCTACGCTAAAGAACGAACGAATTGAGCAAGTTCAACATGTTCTGGTATGCATTAAACCTGTCCTTGTATAGTAGCGATAACTGATGATAAAAGTGAGATGACGCCAGTAATAGGCGCATCTGTTCGCGAATCTATTCCAGATCAATGGGTGTTGGGTTCCTCGAAAGTCTGCGAACGAGTCACAACAAGAAAGCCTTCGGGGGCGATCATTACCTGGCAAGACGGAGAGGATATCTTTTGCTTACGGGAGCTGGCAGCGGAAGACACTTTGCTGCCAAATCACATTATGGAAACAGGATTAGTACACGAGGCTGGTACTTCAGCAGCAGTCTGGAGCCTTGGGTCGAATACTTTTTGCAAAGTAAAGGCTTGGTGTAAGGAATTGGAATCCGAGAGTGATACTATCTGTTTCGTCAGAAATAACGCCCCTTCTATTCCTCTCCCAGAAGTCATATATTCCTGGGTTGATCATGATTGGAACAGATCCTTTATGATCTTAAAGCGAGTTAGTGGACAAACATTACAAGATGCCTGGCCTCAACTTTCTTCACTTCAGAAGTCGGGAATCGCTAGTCAAATTGCGATGTACTGCTCTATACTTTCAGGGATTACCTCGTCTTCATTTGAAAGTGCTACACATCGTGGCGTGCTTGAGCCTTTTTTAGCATTGGACGCCGAACCAAACCATCCGTCGTGGAAACCTAGACCTCTAGGACCATTCTCTCTTACAGAGTTTGTATCTCATCTCTCTCGACGATCAAGTACACATTATTTTGATATCGGGACTCTTTTCTACTTCTATCACGCCGACCTTGGACCGGGGAATATAATGGTGGAGGATAGCAAGGTGGTGGGGATCCTCGACTGGGAGTCTGCAGGATTCTACCCAAGATATTGGATTGCATTAAAGCCTACACTCAGTGCTGGGTTCTTTCTCAAATCGACAGATACAACAGAAAAGGTAGCATGGCGCAATCTCTTGGGGGAAATGATAGCAAAGGAGGGCTTTGAGCTTGTTATGTTTGAGTAGCTTAAGGTACAAGTATGCTCGAGTATTGAAACCAGTTGGCCAAATCCATATGTACTTCCTTTCCCAGTTTTCGCGCCAGTACACAAGCCATGCCACATACCTTCCTCGAAAGACATGCCATGTGCCGCTTGCGAGGTTCTAGTTATTCAGCCTTTGATGACACGGAAGAATGGGAAATGGCTAACCATTGCGTTCCCCTAGTGAGGGCTTCGCCGCACTTCTCACATTTCTTAGCCCCCGAAATGTTGCAGAATTTACAGCTCTCCTTTGGGCATGTCTCCTGGTTGACAGGTACGATGGGTGAAGCCTGGCCCATGATGATATAACTTCGCAGGTTCAAGACTCGCAGACTTTAAGCAGTTGATAGGATTGATAGTGTGAACAACGCGGAAGCTGAAGAATAGGAGTGAGAAGAGAGCTTGGACTTTGAGATAAAGTTTCTCTAGCCTTTGGAAGAGGGGAGGGGGAATTCTACTATCTTTTATGTCCGCTTCACTTCGGCTTAGCGCAAGTTGGGCGTGCCTAGTAGCCATGTAGAGCGTCTGATTGGGTGGATACAAAGGATATGTGGTGTTGTTGGTGGCGCGGAATTCGTAACGGAAAAATCGGTTCCGCGAGACAACGATATGTTATTATTCCCGGAAAACGATTCTTCACCTTCCTTGCCTGGTTTCTCTCAGTCTTCATTATATTTTATATTACGGAGTATCCCTTGGAACTTATGTCCTGTCGAGCAAAAACTTCGTTGGTCCCAAAGATGCGTTGGGGGTTTTGTCAAGATATGTTTTTTCGGTTATCGTTTGTCGAATAATTGTTATTTACGAGGTGACAATTCAAAGGGTTGAGGTCATGCTCAAAACGGCCTATAAAAGTGAAGGTTCATACTCAGAGGGTATTTAAGCGTTGCTGTATTTGTTATCTTCTCCGAGTATCTTTTACCTTTAGATAATACCATTCCTTACTGCACTTTCCCCCTCGAATCAACTGGCCAGATTTCCTCTATCACACCCCCTCGATAAGCGTAGTATACATCAAACAAGTTGATCGTCGGATCAATATGACTCGGCAGCATCTCAACACGATCACCGATCTCCAAACCAGCACCCTCATGCTCCCAACTCAACGACCCATGCTCATCCCCAAGACATCCATACGTGTACCTGGCGTCCTTGCACTCCGCAAGCCCACTGTCCGTCGTCAAAGACTTCAGACCCGTATCTATCGTCACCACCTTCGGGCCTTGCTTGCTCAGTACCGTTGCCAAAATACTCAGACTGTTTTTGTAGAAACTCCCCACCGCATTCCGATAATCCGTATCCATAAAGATAAAAGAACCCGGCTGCAACTCCGTGACTCCCTCCACCGTAGCACAGAACTCCGCCGTGCCCGTCCCTCCCGTAGTTACAACCCTAATATTATGACCTTCGCTCATCAAAGCCGTCGCCGTCTCGGTCAAAATCTTCATCGAAGCAAGACACTCCCGTTTCCGTTCCTCAAAATCATGCAGATGCTGCAAATGGCCCTCATACCCCTGAACCCCAATCAACTCCAGATGCTTGAGTCCCTTAACATGCCTCGCCAACGCCAACGCCGGCTCCCCAGGCGCAACGCCCGTACGATGCAAGCCCACATCCAAATCAATCAAGACCTTGATGCGCTCCTCGATTCCCGTCTCTTCAAGCGCATCATCAATAGCACTCGCGCCCACCTCGCTATCAACTACAATCCTGATACTCCTGTGCTTACGAAACAAAGTCACTAGTCTCCGGACTTTCACGGGCCCAATGATTTCGCAGGTGATAAGCAAGTCGTCGAAACCAGAGGCGGCAATGATGGCTTCTGCTTCGCTGAGCTTAGCGACGCAACCACCCTTTGCGCCTGCTGCCACGAGTTTCTTCGCCAGGATGCCAGATTTGGTTGTTTTGAGGTGGGGGCGGATATTGACGCCCATGGAGAGAAGTTTGGACATGAGATTGGAGATGTTGGATTCCATGAGGTCGAGGTCGACGATCATGGAGGGGGTGTCGAGGGTGGTGAGCGCCCCGCCGATTTGGGGTGCATATGTCATCTTTGCTAGCGCTATAGTATATCTGAAAAAGAGCTTTGGGAGTAGTTTGAAGGGCAGTTGAGTGTTTGTGTTCGCAGGTACATAGGCAATTTTCTGAAGTTTCGTCTCGATATATTGTAACGAGTTAGAGAGGAGGTTAACATTATGGGCTGACTGGGGATATATTAGAAAGGAGGACTAGCTATAGGGTCTAAGGTGGGGTTTGGCTCAGATGCACGTGCAACCGAGTATCCGACGGCACCTGATCGTACTTTTACAAACCTCAGGTGATTTCGACAGTTTAGCGATTTTGTACTCGAGTTTATATTCGAGTAGTAAAATCGTTTAGCTCTACTACCTTTTGTACTAAAGAATTACTATAAACAGTAAATAAGAATACACTAATTTTCTCTTAATATATAAGGCACTATCTGGGTCTATTTCCTGGTTTACTATTTCGACTTGGGGGGAAGGAGACATTACTAAAAACAAGGCTAAGTTGTTTGTAGATATATTGATATTTTTTGGGATTTGAGCAAGATAAGGGCCGTACGCTGTTAGGTACGCTTGGCGCTAGCTAGGCGCGAAATCCCAGTCCCCCTTATCGCCAGTTTTCTCAAATTTGAATCTAGGCCCTTTTATAACCACATCTCACTGAAATAAACAAGGCGTAGAGGGATTTCCGCATTATTAAGGCCCAAGGTCAGCGTTAATACACTTCCTAGGGTAGTTGGCAGGCTCCCATTAGCAATAGAAACTGTGACCAACAGGTTCCCACAGCATACCCCCATAGGGCTTCAACACTTCTACGCCCAAACGGATACGATAGGCTACGAGTATTTATATAGGGTGATATTGGGGCGCGTCTCTAAGATTTTATAAGCAAGCAAATATTATAAGATACCTCGATCTTATACTCCCAGTTCTCAACTACAGCTTACTTCCATTGCAAACTTCCATCCATTGCCCCAATTACAAATTGTACAACTGAGTCGTTAATCATTCCTTGCCAGGTCTTTCCAGTAAGTTGAACTTGGCCCAATTAGCTGCGTGGTCTTTTAAAAAAAAGAAGAGCTCTAACATATGACAGAATAAACACGCTATCCATCGCTCCTTTTACACCCTCAACATATCATAGCTCTCTCTTTAAGACAAGGTAATATCTTCAACTCAGAGGATATGGAGTTCACTAACGCAAGGCGTAGTAACAGTCATATATAAACAAATGTACATTTTGTATACATGTCTCTGCAAGAAAAATACCGAATATAAGCAGTGCCCAGAACGATTCGGTAGTAACATCAAGTGTAAACCAATGATTAGGGAGCAGGAGAAAGAATCAACTTATATGTGCGCTAGCCACATGTCTCCGCCTAATTCAGATGAAATACGCCGAAAATAAGTCTGTTTACTCAGAATATTATACCTTAATATCTAGTGGGCTCTAGTAGCGACACGCTAATACATGTATCGTGGTTCCTTAATATATACTTACATCTATAATAAGCGAGGCTCACGCGAAGGCTCTACTTTAGGCCACGTACGCTATAGCTATAGGCTCTTATACTCTCTATTAGGGTACTAAACCCCTAGTACTCTATAACACGTCTATATAAGCTAGTATATTCGATAGGGATTTGTTACTTTAGTTCCTAATACTAAAATTTAAAAATTAAATAAAAATGTTTTCTTATATTAGAGCCGTACTAGTATAGGAATAGCTTAGAGGTAGGAAAAGGTCTATAATTATATAGGTATAAACGGCCGTTCGTAGACTATCTTAGTATAATATAGAGGGTAAAAAAGACCTCTAGAGGTCTATATTACTTTTACTACTAAAGTAATATAGTAGGGTAATATCGTATAGATTAAAAATATAATCTATAGTATCTATATATAGACGGATTTAATACTAGGCTAGAGGAAGTATAACGCGCTTAGAGACGTTCTTTTATAACTACTTTTATAAAAAGTTTAAACGGTATTAAGGTATAATATTCTAAGTAAATAGAGCCTAAATCGTAACTAAAAACCGAACCCTATATAGTTATAGAGGATACTAGTAGACCTAGGTATTAATATATTAATACTATATCGGGGGAGTACTTAATATATATTATATTAGAAATATTTAAACGATATAATATCGCTAAGAACCTAATATTCGATATAATATCGATTATCGGCTATATAACGTGGAAAATCTATAAATCCGGCCCTAGACTAATAGAAAGACCTTAGTATAAACTTAGACCTACTAATAATATATTATAGGGGAGCGGCGTATATATAAAGGCTCGATTATAGTATTTAATAAGTTTAATAAAGAAGGAAGAGAAGAGTCTTCTTAGACTTTATAAATAAAAGAAAGATATATATTATACTCTTAGCTAGCTTAGTAAGTACTAGTATAGCTAGTACTATACTTAGGGTCTAATCCCTTATAATACTCTCTCCCTCTACTAGAAAGGTACTAGATTCCGTTTAGTTCTATAAAGGACTCTACTAAATATTATACTAAATTCGCTTTTCTTTATAAACTTTACTTTTAGTTTAATTATACTTCTCTAGATTATCTTTACCTTACCTTAATATTATCTTAGATATACCTTCCTATATAATCCTTTATTTACTTATATACTAGGGTATATAAGGCTCCCTCTACTCTCCTTTTCTCCTTTCCTTCTTTCTAAACTATAATAATAATAGTAGTAATAATAGATAAGTTATATATATTTCTTATATTCCCCTAGTAGTATTTATTAAAATCTAATTAAATAAGTATAGCTCCCCTCTATTATACCTATTATACTTGTTATAGTATAGACTACGTAATACCTAAGGTAAGTCGGACTCTAGTACTTTTTTAGTAGAGTCTACTAATTTTATATAGTAAATCCCCTATAGTCTACGTTTATACTTTAATTATATTAATATAAAGGATAAGTATTATCTCTTATAAGTTTTAATTAAACTNTTTAGTTTCTATTAAAAAAACGTTAGCTAATACTATTATAGTAGCGGAGCCCTAGAGAATCTTTAAGAAATAATAATATACTCTATAAAGCTCTTATATCTTTAATAATTAGGTCTTCTTTTAGTATAAATACTCTAGTTTCTATTAGTTTTTTATTACTAACTACTTATTTTAGTACTCTTTTTACTAAGGTTAATATAACTATAAAATAAGTTATAGCTTAGAATAGTCTCCTATAGGTTTTTACTAGTCTCTATTAGTTTTCTATTACTTACTACTTTTCTTTTTAGTATTAGTCGTAGACCTTTAGCCCTAGTTTTAGGACCCTATTATAGTAACCTAGTTTCTATTAAGATTAAGATAGATACTAATAATAATAATCCTACTACTCTAAAGAAGAAAAAGAGATACGCTTTAGGTTTAAAGTCTTAAAAGCTAAAGAGAAAGTAAAAGAAGCTAAAGGAAAAGTAGATTATTCTAGTTAATCTTATTATTATACTTATTAAAAGTACTTAATAAATAGTTTCTAGTAATTTTTTATTAGTCTTAGATATCTTATTAGTAGCGTTTATAAGTTTCCTAGTAGTTTATAGTAGTTTTTTAGTTAGGGTAAATAAATAGTCTATTCTCTACGCTTATTTAGTAGTCTCTAATAATTTTAGAATAGTTTCTAGTATAAACTAGGTATTATAAATAAAAAATAATAAAATAAAGAAATAAAAAAATAAAATAATATTTAAAAACTCTCTCTTCTATTATAAAAGCCTAGTAATCTATTTATTTTCTATTAGATTCTACTATAAATAAAAGGTTTATAAAGAAAATAAAGGGAAAATAAAAGAATAGTATAGTCTTTTAAACTCTCTCTCTACTATAAGAGTCTTATACTCTATTTAACTTTTATTAGTCCTTATAGGCGTCCTTCTTTTTTAGTTTTTCTTTTTCTTTTCTTATCTAGCTTTTAAACTATTATTTTTTATAAGATTACTATACTTAGCTTTAAAGTTATCTAGGGTAATAGTATCTACTAGATTTTCTAAGGGCTTCTACGTTAGCTTATAGTAACCTATTTACTTTACTAGTATTTATTTAATTTTTCTTCTTTCCTTAGCTTTATCTTAAGCGTATAGTATCTCTTTTACTTACTATTTTTTATATATTTAAAAGAGTTTAGATATAGGTTATTTATTATTAGTCTCCTACCTTAGTAAAGGGTTCTAGCTTACTTAATAAAAAAGATTAGTATAAAATATAAGGTAAATATTACTAGGAATCTCTAATAGGCGAATAAATAATAGTAATAATACTTCTTCTACTATATATTTCGTATACTTATAGTCTAGACTTCTCTTTAGCCTATTTATATAGTAGTTATATAGGTCTAGCTATACTTTATTACTAACCCTATAGACTAGAGTAGGAGCCTTTCTTTTATTAGTACTATTCTTCTACTTTTAAATAGATTCTACTATATTTAATTAGTATAGTACTATAATCCCTTTAATCTTATTTATAAATACCTTTACTCTTTTAAATACTAGAAGATTTAAAGTTATACTAGTATCTATTTTAAGTAGGATTAGTAAAAAAGGGTTAAAGTTATATATTATAAAAAAGGGACTTATTCTAAGGCCTACTTAGTAACGCCTATTAAGTACTAGTTAAGTAGTAGGAAGCTAACATTTCTAGTTAGATTACTCTTAGTTAATAAAGTTCTAAAGATAAGCTTATACTTCTTAGTTTAATCTCTCTAGGCTTCTATTAGTTTATAGGTAGTATATAGAGCTAAGTTATTATTATATACCNTTAAATAGTAAAATGTTTTCTAGAATATACTTATCTAGTTTATACCTTTATTACTAGTAATAGTATAGGGTATACTATAGTAATAAACCTAGTATTCTATAAACTTTTTAGTATATTTCTCTACTTTTATACTAGGTATTATCTTTAGTACTATAGTCTTACTTAATCGGTCCTTAATAACCTAGAGGTAGCGATTCTCTTATAAGTTTAGTAGGTTAGTTATAAAATCTATTAAGAGTTCTTAGAAGAATTAGTCGGGTACTAGTAGTAGCTATAAGAGTTTATACTTATACTCTTACTATATCTTATTTCTTTTATAGTAATTATAGTTTTTTAAAAACTATCTTATATACTTAGACTAGAGTAGCTAGTAAAAGTTTTATTCTATTATAAAAGTAGTAGAATCCTTACTTAGGTAGCTATAGACCTATAAATTATAGATAGATTAAATAATTTTTATTCTTAAGACGTTCTTTTAGCTAAGTTTAGATTCCCCTTCTTTAACCTTAGCCTCTATTAAGAATAGTACTTTAGGAACCTATAATCTCTTATAATAGTATAGATAGCCCTTTTTATTAATTTTATAATTATCTACTTAGATCTTTATTTTAACTTTACTTAGGAAGGATTAGTTACTATTTAAAACTAATCGAAAAATAATATTATATAGTAAGTCCTTTACTACTAATTTATTTTAAAGTTTATTAAGTTCTTATTTCTAAAATAGTACTTAGAAGTCCTAGTTCTAGTTTAAGAGGTCCTTCTACTATATATTTTAAAGCTAGACTAAAGTAGTAGTTACTACTACTACCTCTCTTTCCCCTTCTAGGTTCGGCTAGTTTCTAATATAGTCTAGCTCTAAAAAGTATTTATACCTAGATATTTTATTATCTATTTTTAGAGTATTTTATTCTCTTTTAAATAAGGCGTCTAGTATAATAGCTTTAGTACTCGGCTAGTAGTAAAAGGTAAACTAAAATAAAGCTAAGGTCTTATACTATTAAATTTAGTATTTAATTAGTTACCTCTTAGTTATAAAGTATTTTAG
Source organism: Hymenoscyphus fraxineus (assembly GCA_900184765.1). NCBI lineage: Eukaryota > Fungi > Ascomycota > Leotiomycetes > Helotiales > Helotiaceae > Hymenoscyphus > Hymenoscyphus fraxineus. The sequence continues at coordinate 182,188 of LT855429.1, read as the reverse complement.
GTTCTTATAGTCTATCTATATTATAAAGGGGCCTATTACTTTTAGTTTAAGTACCTAGAACTTAAGTAAGAATACTACTACTAATATCTTCTTATTATAGATATTATAGTTAATTTCTATTTTATTTAGTTTCTTAGAAAAGAAGCCTACTAATTAATAGATTCTATTCTTTTCTTAAAAGAGTATACCTCTTATTATAAATCTACTATAGTCTATCTTAAGAAATATAGGTAGGGTTAGGTCTTATTTTACTAATATAAGGGCTTTATAAAACTTACTTTTTAATACTTAAAAGGCTAGCTCTTCCCCTTCTCTTTAGGAGAATAGGGTTCTCTTACTAGTAAGTACTATTAGTTATCTTACTAGTTAAGAGTAGTTAGATATAAATATTTAATAGAAGTTATAGAACTCTAAAAACTAATAGACTTCTTTTTATATCTTAAGAACTATCTAGTTCTATACTACCTTAACTTTCTTAGGGTTAGGTTCTACTCCTTTTTTATTAGTATATATAATAAATCCTAAGTACTTAATCTATTTCTTTATAAATTTACTTTTTCTAAAGTTAAAGAATAAGCCTCTATCCTAGAGTTTATAAAGGATATTTTATACTTTTTTAAAGTAGTCCTCCCTAGACCTCTTAGTATAGATTACTATATTATCTATAAAGGCTAAGGAGTAAATATCTAGTAAGTCTTATAATAAACTATTAATATACTATTAAAATATAGCCAGAGCCCTACTTAGACTAAATAGTATTACTAGCTATTTAAAAGAGCTAAATCTTATTTAAAAGGTAGTCTTATATTTATAGCCTTTTACTATTTAAATTTAATAGAAAGTAAAGATAACGTTAACCTTTATAAGCTAGTTAGCCTCTATTATATTCCTTAAGGTCTCTAGTATTAGTAGTAGGAAGTAATAGTTAGGTTTTATAATTATATTTAGCGCTTAGTAGTTATAGTAGAATCTTAGTCCTTTTCTTAGTTTCTATATAAATAGGATAAGAGCTACTATTTCTAATATAAAAGGTCTAATAAATCCTTTTTCTTATAAGTTATTAAGGGATTTCTTTAAAACTAATAGTTTATTTCTAGATATATTATAAAGTAGCCTTTATAATAAAGTAGTTAAAGTACTATTTACTTAAGGGTAGATATTAATTTTAGTATTAATACTAGGCCTATAAAGTACTAGCTTTTCTACTTCTTATTTAAAAAAGAGTAATATTATATTCTTAATCTTTAGAAGTAGTTATTATTCTAACTATTCTATAAATAGCTCTTCTTTAACCTTAAGAGCTTTTCTAATATCCTCTATATTTAAGGCGACTACTATTATAAAGGCGCTATTATCCTTATAGTTATAGTAATTATAACCTTCCTCTACTTATAGTAATATTCTACTATAGTAGAAACGCTATTTCTCTAATATAGTCTATATCTTATTATATACTTTCTATAAGTTTCTAAGAATTATTAAAAAGTCTAAGTTTAGTATTATATATATATAAATAACTTAGTAGTACTTAGTAATACTTATTTAAAAGGCGACTACCCCTTCGGCTTCTAAATTACTTATAAATAAAAAGGCTCCTTTTACCTTCTATTTTTTATTACTTATATTTAAAAGTTTTAGTCCTTTTATAAGGTCTCTATTTATTATAGTATAGTATTAGTATCTCTTATTAATAAAAGTAAAAGTTCTAAAAAATTCTTAAAAAACTATATTTATATATATAAGATTTCTATTTATTACTCTTTTTACTTTCTCCTATTCTTTTACTAATACCCCTTTTACTCTTAGTTTCTAACTATAACTAAGAGCTACTTTTTTTTTAACCTAGAGGTATTAGCTTTTATTATTCTATTATTATCTTTTAGTATAGGTTCTACCTTAACCTAGTTAATCTTAACTAGTAAGGTAAGTATATTATATAGGTAGTCTCTAGCTTAGTATTTAGAAGCTCTATATTAGTAATAGAGTTTCTCCTTTTAGTATCTCTTCTACTTATCTTAGTCTACCTACTTAGCCTTTTATTTTTTATTTATAGCCTAATAGTTCTTAGGATTCCCTTTATAGTCTCTATAACATTCTAATTAGCTACTACCTGTTTATATTACTTCTATAATAGTATCCTTCTTACTATCTAGCTAGGGTAATAAGGACTACCTCTATTATAGTATAAACGCTAGTCCTCTAATACTAGATTCCTTAGTCTTCTCCTTCTATTTCTTATTTAATAATTTAAACTAGTTAGTCTCTTTAAGGTTAGTTATAATATACTTAACTTCTTTAGTAAATTTATAGTAATCTATTTATTTAGATATAGTAGCTATATATATTTATATAGAGTTTAAAAAGGTATTTTAAAAGTAGCTAATCTTTATATTATTATTTTAGCTCTCCCTATCTACTACTAGTAAGAGTTTATTAAATTTAAGCTAGTATTTATACTAGGGTTAACCTATAGAATATCTAATATTATTAAGCCTTTCTAAGGCTTTAGTTTACTTATTACTATTTATAAAAGTCTTATTAAGTTATATAAAGAAGTAATTAAGGTTCTTCTTATCTTTATTACCTCCCTTCTTTTAAAAGTATCTTATTTAGGCTTACTTTTATAATAGGAGGGTATTATAGATTATATTCTAGTAATATTCTAGGAAGAGTAGTAGTTTTATAAAGGACCTTACCTTATAGAAGCTTCTAAGCCTTAGAAGGTAGTCTTAGAAGATACTTATATATCTGTCCTAGGCTAATAGTTTCTAGTCTCTAGGGTCTAAGACTTAGTTATTAGAATCTAATTAACTTACTTAGCTAAGAGTTTATACTAAGTTCTTTAGAAGCGAGTTTATTAATAAGGGGATAGAGGCTATCTATCCTTAGCCTTATAGCCTTCTTATCTCGGCTTCTATTACTTCTATACCTTCTTTTACTTATTATATATAGTAGCTTAGGTTTTAAACTACGTTTATAAGTTCTTAGAATAACTCTAGTAATAGCTATACTATACTTTTAAGAGCTAAGTAGAATTAATTAACTCTTACTAGGCTAGGAGTATAACTCTAGTAGAATTACCTAGGTACTTATATACTATCTTATATAGTAGTATCTTAGTTAGCTATAATTAATTAAACTTAATATTATAAGGGAGTAACGTATATATAAAGACTTAATTATAGTATTTAATAAGTTTAATAAAGGAGGAAGAGAAGAGTTTTCTCGGACTCTATAAATAAAAGAAAGGTATACGTTATACTCTTAGCTAGCTTAGTAAGTACTAGTATAGCTAGTACTATACTTAGAGCCTAATCCCTTATATAATACTATTATAAAAGGTTCTAATTTCAACTTATATTTAAGGTAGTAGTATAAGATTATTATACTTAGAAATACAACTTATTTAAACTATATAAGTTATAGTTTAAAGGTTATTATTAAAGAAAGTCACGTTTTAGTCATGTAACCTAGTAGAAACAAGTACTTTTCTTCTTTATATATTATATTTTGCCCCTTAAAAGGCCCCTAAAAACACCCTAAAAACTACCCTAAAATATCGATAATTATCGATATTGTCGAATCTAATCCGATCGATATCGATATCGTGAAAATAAAAATCGATATTATATTGCGATAAATATCGCGATAATCTGATATATATCGTATCAACGCCCAGGTCTGGATACTAGCGAATTTCATTATTTGCTCAGTACCATGTCGATAGATAACACTAGCAGGACCGGTGCATTAATAGAAATTCAATACAAGAACAAGCAGGGCTTATAAAGCAAATCGCCTCAAAATTTGAAGTGGCTTATAAATCCTAAAACTTTAGCTTCCAATATAGTCTGATGCGAGCCCCCTGAAGTATTAATGTACTCTTGCGCCACATCTCGGCCCCGCTGGGACATCTGGCAATTTTGAAAGTGGTGTATGTAACCAGAAGTAGAATAGAGAGTGTTCCAATTCTCATATCCACGCTGCTCATCTCGAGGTCCGAGGCAACAAGCCTGACATGAGACCCCCCAATCAAGATCGCCGGTTTGCTGGTTTAGGAAAGGAACTCGGATCATTGACATGAAGCGGAATGGATTTTCCCCGTGAGTGTCTCTTTGTGGTAGGTCAATTGCATCGCCCGTCGTAGTTTTGGCTGCTCTGGCCGTAACGAATCGAACCAAATACTTCCGCCCTTTAGAATTCTTTTGGCCTTGGGAATAATGACCTGGAAGACTGTGTAATGTCCGTATTGTGCGCAATACACGTGGGCTGAGGCCGAGCTGCTTCTTTGCTGAATGGGTGGTCACGGATAGTAGATCATCCAAACCGGATGTGCAAGTGAGACAGTATAGTCGAATTCGACTTAAGCTTTAAAAGTTTAAAAAAGTTTTAAAAAGTCCGTGCTTAGAATAGCGCACTTTGACCCCTGAGAATTATATAGCTTCCCCCTCTGAGCCAGATTCCCCTAGAGATTTAGAGAATTCTGACCTAGAATCGCTTGTACCGTGTATATTATGCTAATTATAGGATGCGTCCTCCCTTAGAGCTGCCCTATACTGTTCTTCAAGTAGTCTATCTTGTCTCCTTGTCTCTCTTCGCTCCTTAACCCTCTGAATCTCCTACTCCCGCTACGCCCTCTCCTGAATACGTACCTCGTGTACCTCCCTTAATACCTTCTCTTTATCCTTAATTGCTTTACGTTCTTGTTCCTACCTTTGAAGCTCCCTTTGTAGCCGTTGTACTTCCTGTTCCTCAAGGAACTCGTGTCGTGTAATACGCCGGGTTCTAAGGTACGCGTTAAATATAAGGCGGATACGTTCTTTACTTCTATCGAACCTATCCGCGATTTACTAAAGGTCTAACTCGTCGCTATCTAGGAAAGCCGCGATAATTTCGTTTCGTTCTCGAGGGGTAATACGTAGCGCCATTTTACAAAGTAGGAGAACGGAGGGCTAGGTATTCGTTATATATAGATAAAACAAGTAGTTAGCGAATGTTCTTAAGACTAGGTAGTCGTATATAGACAAAACAAGTAGTTAGCGAATGTTCTTAGGGCTATAAAGCGTTGTAAATACAAATAATCACTTTTGTAAGGTGGTAAAAAGGGGTAGTTCTAAGCACGGACTTTTTAAAACTTTTTTAAACTTTTAAAGCTTAAGTCGCATTCGACTGTATCGATAACCGGTAAACAGGTCAATAAATGGCCCGAAGTTCCCACATCCAAAGCAGGATTGAATGCAGAGCGCGTTGAACATATCCTGAGCAGTGTAGTAGCCGGCCATTTTCGTAGAAAGGAGGGCGCGTAATACATCAGGTGTATGGTGGACGATGGCCTTATAGGTCGGAAGGGTGTTGACGAGAGCCTGAATGCCCCAGCTAATCCTTCTGAGGTCCGTTAGACTCTGCAGATCAAGCAGGTTCAGAATTGAATGAATCATCTCAATTGGTAAAGCCCTCAAGACGCCTAGAGTGGAGGCATTATAATCCTCTCCATTTTGGGGTTCGTGACGGCCATTGTCGAGAGGACAATGCTTTTGGAGAGAAGGCGGTGGAATTGTCTCTCGAGATAAGCTGGAGCGCGACCAGGTCAGCAGACGGAATTCATCGCTAGTCAAGATTGTAGGCGTAGGTAGAGCCATATTTGGGTCTTAAAGGGAGAGAAAGTTGGAGGCAAGCAGCATTAGGGATTTGTAAGGGAGCTTAGAAGCGGCGAAGCTAGGGTCGAAGCCGCCCTATCACGTATAAATATCGTCGACTTCGATATAAGCTTTAATTCTACGATTTCGCCGTTATATACTAAGGCAAGTTTATTAATACGAGCCTTATATTATAGACTCGGAAGTTCTAAAATATAAGGCAGATAATAATAGATTACTAAGAGGCGACGAAGAAACTAGGAGTTAATCATGTGATTCTCACGTGATAATATCCCTTGTGTCCTGATCCCGGTTGTTCTACGGAGTACCCCACATTTAATATGCTATATCATGAGTCTCACGAATCACCAACCCTCAACACCATTTTCATCACCATGGCTTTCGCGATGGAAGACAATGGCAGATGGAGCAAAAGAACGCCAATCACCACGCATACTCGTAAAGTAGTCCTTATTCGATTGAAGCCGTCGCAGAAAGCTGGCGCGCAGCATTATTATTGCAACGCAATATGCAGTTTTGTCCGTATCGTCAGCAAAAACCAACATCTTCATCCTTCAGCAACCGCTAGCGCGTGCCTCCCGCATCCATGGTTCAAAGTCCCAACCCGATCCGATGATTCTTCATGATTCTTCAACAGTTCGTCGGACAGGAGCACGATCGGGTCAATGACATGCTGCCCGGACCATCTGTCACGGTGGAAGGAGGCTGAAAAGAAACTTTGAGACGGTTCAAGGTTTCATCCCCTGGATTTGGGCCCAAGCGGGAACAATTCCACCCCCAGATTGGCAGAAATTCTGAAATTGCCCCCAAAATACGCCGAGCAACGGTCTGATTCCACCTCAAAGATCAGACAAGTCAAGTCTGTCACCAGAAAGGCCCCAGTTCTTTTGTTGAAGGAACAAGCCCCATCTGAGACATAGTATGGCGGTGGGGCTGATAATGCTTGTTCTTGAAGAACCTCAACTTTCCCAGATCTGTTTCTATTCTCTTTCTCTTTCTCACTTGCTCACTCACTCCATCACTCCATCACACTCTCTTCAAGTCGTACCTTCTGTTTTGTGGCTGGCCACTCTTTTTCTGCTGTCCATTATCTATTTTCTAATTAACCCAAAAAATTCTATTCTATTTCAAACAGCCAAACCCTCATTTCGCCAACATGCAATTCTCAATCGCCTCCGTCGCCCTCCTCTCCCTCTCAGCCTCAGTCTCCGCCATTCCCGTCGACCAGAGATTTGAAGTTGACCCGACATATGTCATCCCAAGGGCCGTCGTAACCTGCGCTGAATACTCTGAAACTGCAAACTATTCAGCAATCGGTCTCAACTCAACATATCGTGGTGCCTTTCTGGTCGGCTCTCCAGATGGCACTGATTACACACGATCCATTCTCGATAAGGCGCAGAAAAAGATGACTGATCTAAAATTGAGATTTGACGAGGCCCTCAATGCCGAGTGTGGAAACTTATCGACTATAGCCGACACTGAGGTGACCACCAACTTCACAAACGGTATTGTTGGACCTTTCGCGATCAAGAAGACGTCTGCGGGGGATCGTCTGGTCAGTGGGATGGGAACAGTTATCTTGGCTGCCACATTCGCTGGTGCTGCGTTGTTACTGTAGGATGATGGATAGCAGATACGACGTGGGAAGGGAGGACTGATGTGGATGTATTGTTTTTCTTGGCTATTATACCAATATATGGAGTTTCAGAGGGCTAGGTGCGAGGGTCGAAATCAAACGACCATGGCTGTCGCATGTACGAAATGCGTTAATGGAGTGGGGCAAACTAATAAAAATCTCCAAGTCATCACATTGTGAGTTTTCAACTTCGCTCACCATTACTGCGGCATCCTTTCAAGGAGGCGTGTGGTTACTTGTGACCCAAATAGTATCTCGTTTGCTTCTCAAATTTCCTTTTTACCCCCAAACCTGGTCCAGATTTCGGCTTCAGCTAGCAGAGCACATAGTCGTTATATACCCTTGTTACCGCAGCGTTTTGCCTTTCTCTACTAATTTTCTTCCTTACTTTTGAATCGTCTCAACTGTCTCTACATGTACTGCCTATTTTCCGCATATCCTATTAGCAGATCTCATAAAGTTGAATCTGTCAAGAGAGTCGTCATACCTTTTCCTTGCTTTCATTCAACTTCTCCGTAGCAGCCAACGGACCAACACATACATGTTTCCTAAACTTACTCGCCGGGAGTCTGGCCTCGAACTAGTGTTTTCAGCTCAGTCAGCAACGATATCATCCTACAACCTTACAACCAATAATTCAGACGGGTGGGGTTCACTCACCATCTCGTCAAGTTCTTCTAACTTCCTACCCTTGGTTTCAGGCAAAAAGAAGAACACCCAAATCGCAGCAACAATGCTACTTGGAAACCAGATGAATCCATACCGTGGACCCCAATTTAGGGCCGTGGGGTTTATGAAATAAGGAGCCGTGAATTGTGTTAGCCAGGCCATGAAGAATCCTATTGCGGAAGCGAGTCCGAATGTATATGATCGGAGACGCTGAGAGGGGATTTCGCCGCCGACAAGCCAGGCGTAGGGAGATACCATGCCCTGTGCAAAGAGGTGTTTGTCAGTTCATGTCTTTCTGGAATAGGGTGTGGAGAAGAGAGGTGTAACAAACATTATAAGACATCAGGTATAAACATGACAAAGCAACGAGGACGTTTCCTGTCACCGGGGCACCGGGATGTTTATGATACATGATCGCAATGATTAACTGCAGGATTCCACAGGTTGTCAATCCCGACATTAACAGGACACGACGACGACCGTAGCGTATTACGATGAGAGAGTTTATGATCAGGGCGATGAGCCCGATGGTGCTGAGGACGCAACTCATCGCGAAAGGATCCTTGACTTTGGCCATGGAGAAGAAATATGCTTTGTATGCTGGATACCCCGTCAGTCTATCCAACATCACCATTTCCAAATCATACACCTGGAAACCCAAGATACAAGATGATACATACCGATGATAAACATACTCCCCGTCGCCGCCTGGGAAGTCAACCCACAAACCGCAATCACGGTCCGTCTCCTATCGACTCTCGTCCTGAAAAGATCCCAGACCCCAACGCCAGAACTGGTTTCGAATTCCTTCTCGATGGCAGCGGCGATGATCGCGGCTTCGTCCTCGCAGTCCCAGCCTGTGGGACGGAGTCGTCGAAGGGAATTTATGCCCTCCTCGCGACGGCCTTGGAGGAGGAGCCAACGAGGTGACTCGGGAATGAAGAAGAGTCCCAGTGCCATGATGAAGGGGACAATGTAAATTATTCCTAGGGGGATGAGGTACGCGGTTTTGGAGGGGATTGGAGCGCTGGCCCAGTCTACGATTGTTCCTATGAGGGTTCCCTTTTGGGAGGTGTTATGTTAATATTTCACGCCCACCCTTTCCTTCGCACAAGAAGATATCCAAGAAAACCAAATGAAACAAGAATGGAAGAAAGAATAACATACCAAACTAACACTAAACTGCACCGCGGTCAAGAATAACCCCCTATACCTCGCCGGACTGCCCTCCTGAATATACAACTGCGAAAACGTCATAAAACACCCATTCGCCAACCCGTTCAGGAACCGTCCCCCATACAGCGTCTTTATCTCCCCCGTCGTCATCATAATCACGTCCGATATCCAGCACAGCACACAGCCTACCCAGAGACATTGTTTTCTACCCAGCTTGATGGCCAGGAATCCTGCGCCGCCCGACGAGACGAAGGCGCCGAGCGTCATGAGCGAGGAGATTAGTTGTTGACGCTCGGTTGTGAGGTTCCATCCTAAAGGTGTCTGCGGGGCGCGGAAGCCGAAGACCTGGGTTTTGTTAGGTGAGAAGAGGGAGGAAGTGAGAAGAGGGTGGATGACGAACTTCGAGGAATCCTGGCATGGCTTGGAGACCGCCTATTAGGCCAAAGTCGAGGCCGTATTGGAAGGCGCCCAGTATTACAATGGCGTTGGCGAAGAAGACGCGACGGTTTGCTGAGATCGTATCTTTTGGGTCTGTGGAGGCTGACATTGTGACGAAACTCTTCCTTACTTGGTTGAGAAGTGTTGAAGGAGAGAATTACTTCAATTCAAGATTAGAAGGCTGGGAGGGAAAAGAGACTCCATGGCAGTTATAAAACCCCGCAGGTAAGTAATTGGGCTCAGAGTACGTGGGTGAAGATCATGAGGTGCCCCACGGGAGATGCTAATATTCGGGGCTTTTACTATTTACCCCCGCCAACAATTTGGGTGGAGGTGTTATTGGTAGACTGGTAGTTTTTCCTCTTTTTGGCGAAAGAAAGACTTTTGAATAGATTGGAGTGGTTCAAGTTCTGGACCAATCAATATTTATCAGTTCTTTACATATATCCCGACACGAGAGCCCATTGTTTTTGGAATCCTCCTTATAATCGTACACAGGGAGAGAACTTAGAGCAGTTGGCAATATCTTCTTACCATCTGCGCATCAGAGATAGATGACTGATACTCTAAAGAGTGTACTGTAATTTGGCTCATGGGCATTCGGTATTACCCCACCTAAACGAGGCTGTTCGCCCGGATGGAAACGCGGGGTAATTTTGGATGCATATGCAGTTCGTTAGACAAGTACAAGTACCGACATCTCCAGATGGTAGCTTAGCTTGTTTGCAGGGTGCGATTGGAGTTGTAGGGAGGTGTACTACTATAGGGTCCACTTAGGCTAAGATGGTACGCGATTGGTAAAAGCGGCGGTTGAAACATACACATAGCGATACAAGTCCAACTTTACTTTGAGTAGAGGAGTTGAGTAGAGGAGTTGGTTTGAATTTGTAATGGAGTTGTGGATGTAAATAGTAAATGGTTCTGTACTTGTGGGATATTATGGGGCTTTTTGGACTGTTTTGAAGCACGATTCTAGTAATTTCATAATCTCACAAGAGTCTCATAGGTTCTGTGTAATCAAACTACTCGCATATAAATCACCCTAGTAAATACTCTATAATACTCCAGTAGATGACCTAGATTTTTACTACCTTCAACAAGAGACTAGGTATCATTAGCGAGTAGACTATGGTAGAGTCCGAAACCCCTTGCGATGGGCACAGTGGCTTGTACCACTATAATGTGCTGCTTCAATGTTAAGCCTTAAAAGTAAGGGAAGAATCCCATGCGAAAGAGTGTATCAATAGAAGCAAGAAAGTTTGAACGGGACATGCGATTTTCAGGTACATCAATAAAGTAAGTACTATAGGTACGCAACACATGCTATCGTGGAATGGTATTATGTATATATTAGTCAAAGCCAAACTCATTAATACATCAGAAAAGAAGCGAAGAAAGTAAAACCAAGTAACACGTCGTTTCTGTTAGCCCCCCGGTCTCTCAATATCCTGTAGAATAGCTTCGGGCATAGTCGGTTCTCGTTGTTGATTCCTTCCAGTTGTGGTGCTTCTTCTTGGGCACTTTTCCCCTACCCAGATCTGTAAACCTTCATAAGGTGAAGGCATCGTAGGCTAGAACCAACTCTATAGTGTGATAATACAGTTCAACTGCCACTTCATATGCCAAGTTGCGCGTCGAAACCATACTAAGGTTTCAGATTGGCCGCAATTTGGCTGCGATTGTGCTGTGCGTCCTCCCTCACTGTAATTGTCGCCTAATCATGTTCTAGGATATTTGTAATTCTCCATCAAGCGTTGGTTCCCCGCGCCGTCTGGTAACTCATGTACAACCTGCTGGTCTTGCCCCGATAACTCGCTGTGGATTGTGCCGCGATAACTCTCTGGATCATGCACTGGATAGCTCTTTGGATCGTGACCTGGTAACTCACGCCTTTTGACATCATTGTATGTTGCGCGTTGTCTGCGCTTGTATAGAAAGAAAGCAACGATTGCTATTAACCCCATGACTCCCAGTGCAACGCCAATCCCAATTCCCACTTTTGCGCCTGTGGATAACCGGGATGAAGCTTGGGCGGAATCTGTTGAGTTTTCAGGGACAGGGACGAGCGGTGAAAAAGTGGTTGGTAGACTTGTCGTTGTCAACGACGAAATAACTGATGTGCTTGTTGGCGAGGTAGTGGACGATGTCTTGGATGCAGTGAAAGCCACTTTGTCGGATGACTGGAACCAGATTGGTATCCCATCTCCGAATACAGTCCAATCACCTGTGCCCGTAATGGTACGATATACCGTACTTAGATCTCTTGGTATGTCCCAGTTGCCATTTTTTAACACAGGCGCTCTGTACGAGATTGTATTCTGCCCTGCCGGAAACGAGGATCCGCATTGGTGATTAAAATCTTTGCTTGTAAAGCCACTGTGGAAAAAGATCAGTCATGAGAAATATAGAGGTGATTGATTCATCAGATTAAACATACGAAGGACAACATAGGACAGCAGTTGTTTCTAGACCAATCGTCAAGTAAGTGCTATCCACCCCCCCAAAGGTACTTTTAGCTGTACCAGCTATCGCCCAACCTATTGGGCATGATACTGCGGGACTATCTAGAAGAAGTCAGTCCAAACTTTGCTTCTCATCTTATGCTTATATCACATCACAAACAATAATAAAGATCCCACAGAGCCTGAGGGCTCGCTACAGATGATGTGGCAGTTGCTGTTGGGTAACAAGACGGGTCCCAGTAACGTGTCCCGTCATGGCCAAAGTACAGTGCCCCCGAGCCGGCGACAGAAGTGAAAGTCGATAGACAAGAACTAGGAGGTGAGAATATCGAAGAGATTGGGCCACGATTGTATTGAGCAATCAATGACTGAGCCGTAATGGTAGTAGCTATAGTATTAGCCATACCGCTGCAGATCCAGAGACAGAAAGGAGCAGAAGAAAAGCATTCCCTTTCAAGAGAGATATGGGTACCAGGTACTTAAGCATGATCCTACGGAGCTACCGACCACGTTATAACTGTAGGATCTACAGCTTACTGCATAAGTGAAACTAAATCTGCAGTTCTCAATACGCCACGGAGGACTCTATCATAGCCTCATCTCCTTGTGGACAAGTTAAGTGGTACATTGAGGCAGCCTTTTCGCTGCGCCGCACTCCTGTAAATCGTCTGCGCCGCACTGTAATCTTCTCGTTCACAGAGCGCCCCAGGTGGTACGGAGGAAGTAATTTGACCCATACTCAGGAATTAAGATTCCAAGAAGCTCGTGTAGATTTTCCGCTTCTGGCCTAGAAGGCTTGAAAGCCTTTATGCCACAAACGCAATATTTCTCGATTGGGGTCTGCAATAGGCAATAAACCTACCATTCTAGACGAGTCGGGCTACTTTGTGTGTCAGCAGAATAAGCAATACCAGGAAAAAAGGAACCAAGGGAGAAAGTGGGATTTGGGGGCTACTAGAGAAAGCAAATCTGATACAGCGTGTCAGCCTCCTTATCCGTACAGCCTCACAACAACTGCGCCTACGCAGCTTGCCTCAAGACAACCGGTTTCTGTAACTTGTACCACTAACCCACCTTGTATGTCTCTTACGAGAGCCTCTCTGCACGCGTGTATTGGTTTGGGTTCCCGTTCCACCGGCGCTTCAGCAGACGGAATTGAGTGGCGGTCTCGTGTAAACCAAGTATCACAGGAGGAGATTCTGGTGTATTTAAGCTGCCAATCCCACACCTTTGCATACTGAGGCAAGAAATAAGCGTTGTATAGACTATGTTGTTGGTTAATAGTCAGTGCGTCTTCCTACTACGTACAAGCGACAGCCCAGTAGGAAGACGCACTGACTATTATGCTCAGAATGTAGCGAGGTAGAGTAAATGCACCTGTTTCTGCACCCAAATTTCCGGCGTCGCGGCGACAGAATCGCGTAATACCATCGACCCCACCCAGAAACGTGGTGACTTATGTTCCCATTGGATATGGTTAAGTGGGAAAATACCGTTTCCATAAGCCTTCATATACGAAGATTCTGGGTGCAAGCATGACTGAGAAAAACCGCGCAGTAAAAAGTATTCATGGTAAACTTCATTGCAAAACCAAAAGGGCACATCATATTTCATTTCGTCGTTAACAGTATTTGTGTTTTCGTCTCAAGGATCTGAAATATCTGACGCGAGTGTTGAGAAATATTACCAAAGAAAACAAATGACCGTTCCCATAGCCAAACAGCAAAAGAAAAACAATCCTATATATCCACCACATTAAAGAATCCTGTCGGTATAAGTCTGACTTTTTCCAAGTCACAGAGACGCTGCAAGCAAACAAAGAAAAAAAAGGAAAACCAGCCCTATCACTATGGTGGGGAGTTGACCAGTCGTGTCGTAGAGGGCTGGATCGAACTATTTTAGTTCACGTAAAAGGAGGGTCAGAAGGACCCTGAATGTAGAGAAAAGCGTCATCAAAGAAATTTCCATCAAAATTTTCCTCATCGAAGGTGGTCCGATTTGTTGTATCTGACGTAGAGAACATAGAGTTCGCCGTTGCTGGGAGTTTGTTCGCTTGATTTGGGGTGAAAGGGTTGTTAGAATCTTGATAGAGCAGTTTGCTATCAAAAGCCTCGGGCTGGTCTGTCATATCTACCATTGGCAAAGTTGGATCGGTTATACCAAGAAGCTGGGCAATTTCCTCGAGGGAAACTGTGGAAGGATCAGGGTTTTGAATGCCGGAGCCAGGAACTTGTGTGACTTTAGTGTCGTGCCTCTCCCAGTCGTAAGGAGAATTATCAATAGTAGGATTGAGGGCCTGACCAAAGCCTTGAAAATACCGATCTGAATGAACGTGTTCCAAGTCTACCGGGCCCATTGCCCCTACTATTGTATCTTCAGGTTGGCCAGAAGATTCTGTAGAGGTAGCGATATTGTTACTCGGAAATGGCGGGCCAACTGCTACAGGATCTTGACCCTCCACGAAATCGGCAAATTCGTGCCCTTCGGGGCGACATATATTCTGGGCTTCTTGGCCTCGTTCTTGCTGCCAATTTAAGGCCAGAAAACGTGGTTTGTAACGATGAGGGAGTTTATGGATAGGCCCATGGACCTTTTTCAACCATGCTGGAAACTGCCCACAGAACTTAGCTGTTCGGATGAGAAAGTGCCTCTCAAGAGAGGCGAACCAGCAAACCAAAGGGGTAGCCGGCTTTCGTGGGGCCGGCTTTCGTGGGGCCTAGGAAGGACTAATTAGCTCGGAATTTGCCCTTCGCTAAGCACTGAGATACACACCGAAAGAATATGGCCTTCCTTCAAGGACAGTCGAAAGGCCACAAGCTGACTATACAGAATACCTTCTGCTGCATAAAGACCAGCATCCGGTCTCTCTTTTGACCGGGCTATCAATAAAATGTTTTCGATGAGAAATCGAATTCGCGAGATTAGAAACGGTAACAAAGAGGTATAGACAATGATTTCCGGTTGAGTGGGTGCGACCGCTTCCCCATGAACCTGACCCTGTGGATGAATGTATTTGTATTTAAAACCAGCAGAAATGAGAAAACAGAGATAGCCTGCGATTAGTGAGGCGATTTCAATCGGATCCGTCGTGACATTGGAGTTTTCGAATTCAGTTCGCAGACGGACGCCGAGAATCTCATGAGCAGCTGTATCCAATGCTGTCGTCCACAGAGCTGGACATTCAGATGGTGAATTCCTCATATAAGGAAGACGTATGTCAAGGTGCTCTGAGGCAACGCTTTTTGAATTTAGGGGCTTAGCGATATTTTCGAGATCGTTAAAGAACACTTCGTTAGCTAAAGCAAAGTAAGCCTCCAGCTTCAAGAAGTTTGCAAAAATCAAATTACCCTTTTCGGGGAAGTCAAGATCTGGCACCACTTCCATGTTGACAGACTGTTGGCAATCTTTGCAAGGTTGGGGGGGGCCTGAGCTGCTTCGTACGCACTACGGTAGAGGTCAACCATCCGAACTTCTACTACAGGAAGGGTTCATGTTCTGACGTGTTTTTTCTTGTGTCGGCATCGTGGGCAACTTGGACCTGTGGCTTCTCCTTCAGACATGACCTTGATCCACCTGCAGTGGTGAGTATCGTAACGTGATACCTAGGGCACGTGACGGTACTTTACCGAGTTGCCGGGTGCTTCAAGGGGGGATAGAGAGATAGGGAGATAGAGTGATAGGGATCGTTTGTTGAAGTAGAAAAGAATAATAAGGAGCTGAAGAAAACCTCTTCATGATCCATCATGTCTTACCTATATGGGAAGAATCATGGCGGTGCTGGACCGCTCAGTATCGGTTACACAGCATTCAGGCGTATGGGACGAGAGCGGAGGCCCCCTGCTTGTCCAGACCTATCACATCATTCCCCCTTGAGTGCTGAGGAGACGGGGTCGCAACGCATCATACAAGAACTCGACCATGCCATCAAAGCTGCCCTCATCATCACCATCCCAATCATACAAAGTCGATACTGTGTGGTGTTGAGCGTGCTTCACCACGAAGTAAGCTTTGAGTTACGGTTTATTAAGGTTGCTGCCGGAACCTACAGATAACGGTATCTACCCATAAGGTAGTGGCGCCCTCTCAACCACCGTTGATGCTTCGGTTTTCGTAACCCTCTGCAACTCCCACCTTCCCTCACCTTATCGCGCTTCGCCTCCGCTCCGCCCAACTTCTCTTCAGCCGCTACCACCTCCATCGAAGCAATACCAGAAAATATTCCCTGGTATGGACAAAGTCGGTCAAAGACCTGGGGTGGCAATCGTCTAGAATACTCTGGTCATGCTGTCTCCTGAGCACTCAAGGGGGGATGATGTGATAGGTCTGGACAAGCCGCAAGACCGTAGCAACAACAATCGGCGTAAACGGACCGCTTCAAAAGGTGGGAGCAGTACATATCCCTCTCAACCTACAGAATGGAGTGAATGGATACTGGACCCTGGAGGCCGTGGCTATTATTGCTGGAGAACCAGTGTCGAAGGTCAAACTGAGTATGCATACCACACAACAACTCCACGCTCATCAGTACCCGCCGCGATTGATGGAATTCTCGATTTGTCAAACCATACCACCTACTCCAACACGTATGGAGGGACAACAGATTCATTGTCAACACTACATCCCTCTCATGAAGGCGGCAATGGTTCTCCTTTGGTGGGCATAATACGCGGGAATGCTGGTAGTAGCTATGCAAATATACCCACTGTTGATACACAGTCGAGCACAGCATCAGCTTACAACTACAAGCAAAACGTTTCGATTTATCCTTATGGACAAAGTAGCTCTGTTTCCATGGCTACTAATCCCAATTACAGCTCCGTTGTGACATATAAACCTAATAATAGCATGGAGGATCTAAGCCAGCAATTTGCCTCGACGTCTTCAGTCAACTCACAGTCTAATGTCCAACAACTACAGCAAATTAATTTAAGCTATGGATTGGGTAATCCTACCTCGACGTCGAAAGGGACTGGAAAAGAGGCTGTTCCCAATGAGCCTAACTGTGTGTTGTTGAAATCATCCCTAGATATCTCACAGATCACCACTGATTATGAGTCATAGTCAAAATTCGTCACCCGAGAGCTTTCAAATTTGGACTTGTCATAAAGGTCCTCTGGTCGGAGCCTAAGGGGGTACCTCTATATCCCAACCCCGTTCTTCCTGGACAAGCAAATCGAGGTGAAATGGCTCACACGAAGATGCGCCGGTTCGTAGTGATTTGGGTGGGTAAAGGGCACTGTCAATGTCTGCCGATTCTTACTTATGGAGGTCAAGCTACCCAAAAAGCCGGGGTAGTGGCGGATGAGCATGTAGCTGTGTATACGGAAAGGCGGCCTACGGAGTCACTGCCTACATTCCCGGGAGAAGTGTTATCGAGGACGCCTCTTCGCGTGCTACCTAACACACCGCGCGACATGCTTGATGTTAGTAGCCGCCTTCATCTGACTAAATTATATACAGTTGAATTCAACATCAAGGTTGCGATCATTGGTGTTGTCGCCCCTTCTGATCTTGATACGCTAAAAGGTTATTTTAAAGAAGCCTGGTTGGATAAGTTTTAATGGTCCCCGATTCCTTTAGTTTCTTGCCCTGCTGGAGTGGTCATGAATTCATCGTGGATAGTTTCAGAGTGCGGGTTCTGGGCTATTTGGGGCTATTTGGGGCTATCTTGAGTATGGGAACTTTTGACCCACTATATTGTTAGCAGCGGTGTCTTCATATTTGCATCGTTGGAGTTTGATGTCAATGATATTTCGGAAACTTGAGAATATAGACTAGAGTTTGGATTTCTAGCACACGTTTGCCTGATTCCCACATTACATGTGTACTTGCGAGATCTCGCTACAATGAGTGTCTTACGAATGAGCAAAATATTGAGCCGACTACCGACTACCGAGTAGTAAATACAGTCCGGAGTACTACCTTACAGTAGTCACTAAAAATAACGTTCCTCTCTCGCTCCATGATCTGTGAGTATCATCCACGAGCCTTGATTAAATCTGCAGCCTGATTTTAGAATTAGCAATTACTGAGCCCCCAACAATAATCTTTCTATACTTCGAGAATAAAGGTGAAACGAACCTTCTCAGCAACAGCATAAACACTCTGACTAGTCGTTGCCCCCACCAAACTCGGGATAATACTAGCATCAACAACACTCAACCCCTCCACCCCGTGAACCCTCAGGTCCTCACTCACAACACCTCCCCACTCCAGCGGCATCTTCGAACAAGTCCCAATAGCATGATACACAGTGGGTAGTAGGACATCCGTTCTTTTTGCCCAATCCCCAATTTCTTCATCGGTTGTCATCTCTAACGGGGGGTTGTACCATACTGGAGAAAGCTGTTTGATGATTCCATCTGCTAGAATGTATCTACGCATCAGTCTTATCATCTCGACAAAGATTTTGATGTCTAGAGGATTTGTCATGGCGCGGTAATCTACGACTGGTTCGCACTCTGGATCTGAGGTGTTGAGCATGATGGTTCCGCGAGATAAAGGGTGAGAGTTCGTGAGTGCCGCATTTCCTGACGGTGCGTTGGCAATTTGTATCCAGCCCGTATTCTTAGAACGCATGCCTTTAGCGAGGACGCGGAGATGAACTTTGTACCCGGCAATGACTGTTGGATGGGTTTCCGGCGGAAAATAGGCTGCGGGATCTTGGTTCTCAATTTGGTTGGCTAGATCTTGGTAGTTGTCTGGAGAGATTACGGGAAAGGAGACTAAGGCGTGAGATGCTGTGTTTCCCCATGCTGAATAGGGGCCTATTTAGAGTTTGAGTTAAGCGAGGTGTCGTCGCTTAGGACTAGGGGGTGAACTTACCGACTCGTGTTTTATTCCATGTTTCGTCAACTTCTGCTTGGTATGTAGCATTTGTGGCTAAAGCATCGAGATTTGGAAATGGCTGCGTTGTGACTAGGAGGTTTCAGTTTATCCCGACACAACCTATTCTTTTGCTGTTCAAAGAATATATGATATGTGCGAGAAGAACGAACTCACAATTGTATCCCAAATTCAAACTCGTATGATCCTGGAAATTCATTCCAACACCTGGTAACTCCTTCACAAGCTCAATTCCCGCCTCCTCCAACAACTTTCTTGGCCCCACACCACTTCTCTGCAATATCTGCGGCGAATGCACTGCACCAGCCGCAAGAATTACTTCCTTCCTCGCAAACACTGTTCTCCTCTCTCCAGTTTCTCGTGAAACAAAAGTAATGCTTTCGGCTTTTGGTTTTTTCCCGTCGGCAGTTGCGAAGTTGATTCTTGAGACTTTGTGTTCCGTTATGAGATGGTAATTCGTTCGCGATTTGTGAGGTTGATAATGTGCTGTATTGGAATAGGAGCGTGTAATCGTCGCTGGATCAACAGAGCTTCGAACAGTAATTCAGTTCATGATTTATACACATCTCCGAAAGCGTCTTACCTAGGGAACCACTGTGGACCGCTTTCTCCCTGTCCATTATCATCTGGGTATTCAATGCCTGGAATCTCTTTCCACGCTTCATACAGAATTTCTATCCGAGACTTAATCAGCCCTTTCTGTTTCTTGGGAAAAGCACAGATGAGAAACTCACTAGTAGCAGGCCATTGAAAATTGGCCCAACTTGCCCAAACACTAGTCCCGTTCTCGCTCCCCCAATATTTCTTATCATATCTAATTCCAAACTGCTTTACCAGTGCCGGATTCGGTTCTTTGAATCTGGAAGCCTATTCACGATTATCAGCCTCACTTTATTTCCCCCTCGAGCTCTCGATACAAGCCCATCCTTAAATCTCTCTCTCCATTTTCCCCTAATTCCCAGAACACTAGCTCGGTAATCCCCTAGAGACTCCCTTCAAGCTATACTAAAACCCAAACGAAAAACCCAAAAAAAGAGAAACACCAACAAACCTTCAAAAAATACCTCCACATTCCTTTCCATCCCCACCCATTTTCACCCCCCTCTCCACCACCCAGCTCCTCCCACCTGTCATAATCATCCCTCTGACCCCTCGGGAACGCCATCGCATTAATCGCCGAACAACCCCCTACCACCGCTCCCACAATCACAGGAACTTGATAAGTACCCACACTCGTGATGTTAAACCTGAGCTGAGGCATGAGAGGGATGTGAGGTCTGTAAACGATACCGATACTAGTTGGATCACCGAAGGGTCCAAATTCGATCACTAGGACTGTATCTGAGGGGATGTCAGTGGATTTTGGGGGAAGGGGAAGGGGAAGGGGAAGTATAAGAAGAGGATTTATAGGAATGAGAAGGGAAGTTTTACGGTTCGGATTTTCAGATAGTCGATCGGCAACTGTGAGACCTGATGTTCCCCCTCCTATTGCGATGTAATCGTATATTTCTTCCACATCCTCTGTTCTCGTGAAGTGAGTCCCAAGGAATCCATCTTTGAAGGTCGCATCCACGTATCTTTCCAAGCCTAACAATAACACTAACAACAGAACTATGTGCGGCTTCATTTTCATTCCGCAGCCTCTTCTACCGGAGCCTCTGTACGGGAATTAGAGAAGCCTTGTCTTAGTGGTAGAAGTGCAAAGCTCTTTCGAAATCCGAAACTTATTCCCAAACAAAATCACCAGATTCTAGAACCCGAGCTTAGTATCAAAAGAATCCATGAATCCATATTAAGTTCCCGATTTCACGGTATACAGCTACCCACAGCGGGGAACAACAGCCCCACGTCCCCTGTGTATCATGCATCATAGTAAGCACAGCACACCAGTGACACCACACAATAGCCTAAACTCACCTACTCCCCCCTCCTCTCATTCGTTAGTTCGTATCCGATTCCAAGCCACTGCCCCAGCACAAAAGATTGGCCATTAATTTTGTAGACATCGGATTTAAATGCCGGACACGGGTAAGACATTTTATCTGCTGCCTCTAACGTATACGGTAAAAACGTCGGATTTTCCTCCATATACACTCTATATTTCAACACAGATCACAAACAGTACACAAAATATCAAGGCTTATAGGAAATACACGCCAAATTAAAATTGAGCTAGTATTTAAAATGTAAACTCTGAAGTCTTTTTATAATACTTTGTTGTTTTACTTTACAAGGTTACGAAACGTGAGGCTTTTTTGGGGAGGAAATCCAGCCGCTTCTTCCGTACACGGAGAGGCGGTTCAAACTCCTAGGCAAAAGGTAATTTATATCTGTTTACGAAGAGGACCAGGAAAAGTCGGCTCTAGATATCTTTTGCTGTATCTTGATCTTTAAGAGAAAGAGAAGGAAAAGGAGAAGTTAGGCAGTGGGAGTAGCTTCATTTAATTAACAGCTTGAATTATTCAATTATAGGATGCAGTAGTATCAAGCTAAAAACTACGACACAAAAGCCACCAGATAGTAGACATCAAACACTCCATTCAGCACTCCACATCTAAAAAATAGCAGAAACACCATAACCTTCATACTGTTCGCTACTCTATACAGTACATATCACGTATCACCGTTACCTACCAACCAGTACTATAACCCAAGTCTTCGACTCCTTCGTCTTCTCTACCCTCAAAAAACACCTAGACAGACCTGAACTAGTCTGGTCATGACTCCAAGGACCCATATGTTACCCTTTCTATGTAGATATACTACAGTATGATCCCAAACCCCAGTGCCCCACTCGCAAGCTTTCCTCAAATTACTTTCATAACTCAATTACCACATAATAACCTTCTCATTTCCATTAACTCCTATCTTATTAATGAAGTCTCCTAAGCATACAAATAAGCACACACATCTACACATCCCCCAAAAACAAATCATCTCCAGGCCACCAACCAATCAAACACCCCTTATTAGTACTTACAATTTGAAATGTCCTTTCCACAGTACCTAGTACACGGTGCATCATTTATATCTATTTCCAAGTAAATACCGACCGTCCCTCCCCCAAGTCCACAAAATACCTCTATCAATTCTATATACCCCTACCTCAAGAAAATTTTATTCAAGTTACAATCTACATATTATAGATTATCCCAGCATCAAAAATACGTAGAGTAGAGTAGAGTAGACTCGAACACATACACATACTCTAATTTACTCTACTAACAAACAACCCACCAACCAACAACCTAAACAACAAACTATTCCCCCTCAACCCCCAAACCCTAAACCCCAAACCTCAAACCCTAAACCCCAAACTTCACACTCCAGTACAGTATTACAACAGAATAACAGAATAACAAAACAACAACGAGTCCCAGCTCTGTAGATAAACACCAATACCCATCGTCACATTAATATACCACTCCACTAACCCCACTAAATCCACAAATCCCATAACAATCAAATCAATCAACTCACCTCACCTCACTTTATACCATCAAACACAACACGATAGTAAATCAACACTAAAACAAGACTAAAACAAATTAATAACTACCTACCTCCCTTTCCATCCCACAATCCCCAACCCCTCCCATCCTCACAAAGAAGAACCNCCCAATCACCCCAGCAACATTTTTGATTTTTGATCCCCCCCTCCATCCATCCATCCCTTCCTTCCTTGCAAAAAAAGGATTCCCAGGCCAAGAGAAAAAATAATCTCAGGCCAACACAAAAAAAAACAACCTCGCTAGAGCATCCGCCCATCTCAGCATAAAATAAAAAAGTGAAGCGAAGGACGCCATCGAAGATCTAAACCCCCTACAACACAACAACATTTTTTGATACATCCGAAAAAGAAAAAAAAAGCGCATACAAACATCATAAGAAAAAAGTCCCCCAAAATCTAATGTACACCCATTATACCATCCATCCCCTCCCTTCCATTCCTTCCTTTGCCCAACCCAATTTTTTGGGGGTGGATATATCGTTCGGTCGTGGCGGTCGTTTAATATCGTTTTCTACCTCCACCATCTCCGGATCGTCCTCTGCCACCAAATCCGCCTTGGTCTCTTCCTCCTCTGTCTCCACCAAATCTGCCTCCACCAAATCCGCCTTGGTCTCTTCCTCCTCTGTCTCCACCAAATCTGCCTCCACCAAATCCGCCTTGGTCTCTTCCTCCTCTGTCTCCACCAAATCCGCCTCCACCAAATCCGCCTTGGTCTCTTCCTCCTCTGCCTCCACCAAATCCTCTGTCTCCACCAAATCCTCTGCCTCCACCAAACCCACCACGATCTCTGTCACGACCACCAAACCCACCTCGGCCTCCATCATCACCACTAAATCTACCCCCCGACCCACCGCTTCTGCCAAGATTCGAGGATCTAATACCTAATCTCGCCTGAAGAGTTGGCGAGATGTGCGGTGGCTCTGCCCAGCCCCATCCATACTTGGTCCATTGGTTCAATAGCTCGATCCCTCTAGAAACACCTTTCATTTGGCTCAGTGCACCCATGAAAGCTGCTTGTTTCGTCTCTCGATCGACCATCTTTGTAGCATCGAAAATCTTGCTGATAATATCTGCCACAGACGCAGGTAGCTGAGCATCTTGGGTCATATCAACCTTTGCCACTTCGAGACTCAGATCTTCCTTAAGTGGAAGTCCTCGAAGCATATTATCGGCCATTCTGGATTCTGCCTCGTGGATGAAAATATATCCAACTCCCGCCTTATCTCCTCGACCAGTTCGACCGACTCGATGAATATATTGATCGCGGTTGGAAGGTAAGCCGATTTGAATTACATGGCTGACATTTGGAAAATCCAATCCACGGGCAGTAACATCAGTTGAAAATAGGATACCAGATCTCGCTCTTCGGAAGCGGTCAGAGGTATATTGTCGTTGCCCCTGACTCAACTGGCCATGGATTTGAGAGAACTCCGCTGGATGCAGTGGCGATTTGCCAAATCGCCCACCACTCTGGTCGATCAAATTGTCAAAAATTCGGTATGAAAGTTGTACGTTGGCTGTAGACTGGAAGTAGACGATGGCCTTGAATGGCATTGCCTCTCCTTTTGCAGCTTTTTCAACCTCCCGTTTACAGAACTCGAAAAGGCCCGGCATGAAATTCTCGTAACCAGGCATTGGTACGAGAAACTGTGGGACTTTCTCATGCGTGGCGAGTTCTCCTTCTTTCACGGTTTGTACGAAGTGGAAGCCGCGCTTCAATGTTCGTTTGACCAGATGCATAACCTCTCTAGGAACGGTGGCAGAGAACAGGAGGGTTTGTCGATCAACTTGTTCTCTATCAGGTAGAAGTTTCTGGATTTCGTCAATGTCTTTCGAAAATCCATCGTCCAAAAGACGGTCTGCCTCATCCAGCACCAAAGTTGTCAATTCGTTTGCTTCCACGCCACTTCGCTCATCACTCAGCAAGTCATACAATCTGCCGGGTGTTGCAACAAGAATGTGACATCCCTCTCTGCGAGTCTTCATCAACATTTCTCTCTTGCTGTTTCCACCAACTGCGACTTGGACAATCAAATCTGTGTTTTGACAGAGTTTATTCGCTTCGACGGCAATCTGCTCAGCCAATTCACGGGTAGGTGATATGATGATGGCGCGGATATCTGAAGCGCGATGTCGAGAGTACCTCTTTTTTACGGCGAGGTCAGGATCTCTCGCCAGAATGTTTTGTAAAGTTGGGACGAGGAAACCAAGGGTCTTTCCGGTTCCGGTACGAGCTTGTGCAATACTAGATACTATCAGTTTGAATTCTATCGAGTTTTGAAACCATCACAACGTACATATCTGTGCCTTTGAGGGCTTCATTGATGGTCATGGTCTGGACCGAGGTCATGGTGTGATGGCCCATCCCCTTTGTGATTTGTTTGACGATATTTGGATGGACCAAGTCGTGCTGGAGCAACTCATCAAACCTGGTAATCTCATATGTCTGTTTGTCCTGTGGCGCGTCTTCTCTGGCCTCGGCCGCTTGACTTCTCAACATCGACGATACATGTAGCCATCTCGTCTCCACGAGGGGCCTTGCGGCAATGGATTTGGATATAGATGTGGTCCATTGAAGGTTCGAAGGTCTCGCAGAAGAAATTCCGAAGGCTGAGGTTGTGGTTGCGGTGCGAAGGAGTCGTGGGACTCGTGCGATCGAGGCAGGGCCTCTGCGGCATGCTGCGTTGAACATGATCTCCAGACGACGGCAGCTTCAATGAAAATCAATTATTGAATGATACGAGTCAATTACACCGGTGACATGTAGTCAACGAGAAAACTTGGGATCTGCTGATGGCGATTGAATGCCGTTGTTGTTGTTGTTTGTAGTGGGATATTCAGAGTGCGAGGTGCCTCTGCGTCTCTCACGTCTATCAGCGGAAAAAAATCTACGATTTTCGATTTGCACTAAGCTAACGCCGGGATAACCGCGGGAACAGACCCCTATCAGAATCCGCGGACCCCTGCTAGTTGCCACCTTCGGTCACGTGCACATGTCTGTACCTGCCTCTACGTAGGCAGATTAAATCGTACATTTTACGCCCGTGCACCCTACTATCATCGTTTCCTTAAACCCTCAAAATAAATCGGAAAAATGTAAAATAAATCCCAAGGTATTCTTAAGCACCTATTTTGTACATAGAGAGCTTTATATATATTACATTAATTATATTGTCAAGTAATATAAAGACTTAATCGAGTTGTAAGACCAAAATATACGCTTTAATCTGCCTGCTAGAGCCTACACCCGACCCAACAGCACCACCTACATCTCAGGTTAAGATTCTAAGACTCTGAGCAATGAGCATGAACAGTTAGTTACCTCAACTCAAGCTCCGGAAAAGGCGTAGTTCTCGGAAAGGTATTTATTTGTATGAATGATACAGATATTTGCGTACGGGTAATACAAATCCGATTAATGGAATAAAAGAATCAAAAAAGAACATATGATCATCAATTCAATTAGCTACTCTAGAAAAGAACATATCATCATTAACTTCTACTCCATGGCAAATGCAAATCTATAAACAAAATCGTAACAAAATCAAAACCAAAATCAAAACCAAAAATCAAAATCGTAATAAAATCAAACCAAAATCAAAACCAAAACCAAAATCGTAACAAAATCAAAACAAAATCAAAACTCATCCAGACTCAGGCCCAATCTATCCAAACTCCTCCTTCCCAGGGTATTTTGAAAACAAACTCCCACCGATCATCACTAATGGATGTCACATAAACCATACGCCAGCGTGGTCCCATAACCTCGCTTTCATTGGCTGTCCAAACCGGGAGTTCTCATCCCGCCCATCATGGCCATTCCTTCCCCAAGGCCCTCATGTATCCCTCCTGACACACCTTCCACCAGCCATGTAGCGCTCTCGGTAATAAGTTCCCCAACTCTGCCGTTCCCCATACCATATATCGCACCCGTGACCGTCAGGCCACGTTTGCCAATTTCATCTACAGTCGTCACACCTTGAGTGAGAACCTTCTCCGTGATCTTATGTTGTCGATCATATCGATATGCCGATTGGAGAAAGTTCTTGATATGTGGGAAAATCAGTTGGAAAAATATGAACAGTTGAACGATCGTCGTGGCGAGGGTTCGATGAAGAAGAGATGGTTTTCGTTGCGGTAGTTTGAGACTGGCAGTGGCAGTATTGGGCATGCCTCCCTCGACGGCAAATCCCAACGGCTCAACCACGCCTTCGGGCAATGAGCTTCGCACACTCAGTTGCTCCTCGGTCGTCATGTCGTGTGGGAGTGCGCGAAGAAGGTAGGTGAGGGAGTGAATATACATTTGTCTTGCAAAGCTGGCGTTTCCAATGCCGCCAGTCTGGTGGCAAGCCGAGGACTCGCTGACGGCGTGGCCAAGAAGATTGAGGCCTATCAATGGATGTTAGAATGACCCAGTCACCACCAATGGAACGACTTACCCTGATTGGCATACTTCCACGATATGCCTGTACTATTTTCATGAAGTTCGATTTCTTCCGAGGAACTGGCGACAACAGTGGTCATTTGTAATCCCTCGTCATCCGAGTCGATGCCTGAACCATACTCTCCACCGAGATCATTCGATCGACCAAGTACCATGGCTGTCGCGTAGCCCATTTCTGGAGTGTGGAAGCCGGTAGTTGGCGTTGGTGAAACGGAACTTTGTGACAATGCAATGCTGCTAACGGATCGACGGAGGGAGGAAAGTCGAGGAATTCGTGCTTGCAATGCTGAAGGCAGCATCGAGAAGAGCATGGAAGTAGACATGTTGCTTTGGACAATATCTGCAGATTGTGCTCGTATATGAGAGAAGGGAGTACGACGTTGGCTTTGTTCCATGTTGGATAAGGTTAAGGGGTTGCGTTGGGTGAGACGAAGTTTGCTGAAGTAGTCGTGAAGAGAAATGTGGCCAACTTTTTTTGTGAAATTGTGAATTGATATAGTACTGGGATTGCCTTTTCTCCGTAATATTAATGGAGCTCCTAGAAGTCCTCGAGTATATGTCGTAATAATGAGGTAAAAAAAAGAGGATCGTTCATGGACTCAAATTTTCGGCGGACATTTCGCGATTGTGCCTAGGGCCCGTCTAGGGGTAGAAAAGTGCGACTAACGGCCGACTAAAGGCGATATTCTGACAGAGATTATCGGTCGAGTGGTCCTCGTACTAGTCTATAGTAGTTCAGGTGAAAATGGTCGAGCAGCGGAGATCCACCAACAGTAAGTCCAGCTGGCAACTTTTGGTAGATATTAATCATGTTTGAGGCCGCAAGCGAAGTTTGATAACAAAGCGGGAGACCAGGGAGTTGAGGGGGGAACCTTTGGCATGTGAAGCTGACTAAGCCCAGTTCCCCCACTTCTGTGTCTCCGACTTTTCTTCTCGCGCCTCAACGCAACGGTTGGTGTAGAGTCAACGTGGTGTTGTTTCAATTACGATTGGCCATTTATGACATAGATAGTTACACGCGTGGTGTGGTGGTGTAGGGAGTAAATTATAGTGTTGCTACTTACAGTACTAACACTTTGTTCCAGTCACGCATTATTAGGGCCTGTTTGGCTCGCCGTAATTCCGAATACAGATTTAGGGTCTACCATACAAAATTAGAGTTTAGTACTCTATACGAGTTACTACTCGTATCGAGTCTACAAAACGTTTGGCTTGTTCATAGTATGAAAAGAAAGTACTACTCCGAATACAGTGATCTAGCTTCTTACGTAATATCTTATACAAATCTACTATATAGGAAAAAGCTATATTATAACACCTAAATCTATAACTCGCTTATTCTACCTAGCGTAAATACTACTACTTTATTCACTTTATCTACTACTTTTTATATATAATTATATATTTATATATTAATTATAAAATCTATTATTTAAAAACGTTATATATATAATAGGAAAGCTAAAACTATAGTACTTTTAGCTATATCTAGTATATTTGCCGCGTCTTTATACTACTAGAATAACTTCTATAAGACTTTATAATATACGTTTAAACTTACTAGGCTATAATAGATAAACGAGCTATTAAATAGCTATCCGGATCGATTACGTAATAATTTATATATAACAAAGGAGGCTTTTATTACCCTTAAGAACTTACTAGCTAATAAGACTAGTTTAGCCCCTACTTAATATATAATAACACGAGAGTAATTAGGTATATTTTTATATATAGTTTATAGTAATTTATTTATACGGAAGCTAGCCGAGCGATTTTAGAGGTTATACGTCTTTTTACTATAATAATATATATACTAATTTAATTAGAAGTACTAAGATAATTTAACGTACTTTCTATAAAGTAATTTAATACCTTTTATAGCCGAGTTTTTATAATAAGTATATAATACTACTTTTAGTAAATACTTTACTTTCTTTAAAGATCTTACTTAACTATAAATATACCCCCTAGTTTAACGGCTATCTAGGAGTAATTAATAGTATATATATTATACTTTCGCCTCCTTATAACAAACAAGCGATTTAGAGGGACAAGGATAAAAACCTTTCCTAAAACGTACTAGCGGCTTATACTTTCGATATATAGTTTATAAACGTTCTAGCTAGCTAGGAAGGTAGTACTACCGACTCTAAATTATAGATTAATATAATACGAATAGAAGTACTTATAATTCCTAACGGTTATTACGTCCTAGGAGATATAGGTTTTACTAATTATAATACTTATATAGTATCCTATTCTAAGACGTAATATTACCTAAACGAATAAGAACGAGCTAGAAAGGAGGGGGGTAGAGAGCTAGAAACGTATAAAGAGCTTTTTAATCTATAATATACTTAGTTATATAACGTAATTAAATAGATTTTTAGCGTATTAAAGACTAAATTTAAGATCCTTATATACCTTCGATCCTTTATAATTAAGGCTTAAGTTAAACTTATACTAGTACTTTATATTTTATATAATATTCTATTACTTATTATAAGTATTAGGTTCTCTAATATTACCGAGGACAAGGATATTAACTAATTAGAGGCGTAGGATTAAAGGAGTAGTAGTATATAAGGCTATAGGATATTAAGGTTAGAGACTATAAGAGCTAGTAAAAAAAGGGATAAAATTATATATAAAATATAGGATAACTATATAAGAAGGAAAGTAATATAATTTATTTAAATCTATAAAATAGATTTAAGTAATCTAAGTATTTTATAATAATTCTAAGTACTAGTATAAAAAGTATATAAAATAATAACTATTATATAAAAAAAGGAGGGTCCGAAATAAGCGATAAAGTAAATATAATAATTAACGTTATAAAATAATACTATAACTATAACTTATTAGTATTAGTATCTTATATAGGCTTACCTAGATCCTTTATATACTTCTAATAGTAGCCTACCCTTTTATTAAACTCGGTATATAAAACCTTTTTAAGGTTAATAAATACCTTAGGTTCTTTACTAAACTCGTAGAATACCTAGTTATCCCTTAGCGCCTTAATAGTCTACTTCTTTTAAATATTCTAGTTTATACTCTTAAGAGATATCTACTCCTTTATAAGGTTATCTTTTTATATAAACAACTAAATAAAGAATAGAATACTTTCGTCTTTAAGCTAGTTAGCCTACTAGATACTTAGCTATACTTACCTTATAATTATATAGTCTAGGTTCTCTTTTAGAATTAATTCTTAACTACTCTAAAACAAGGTAATTTAGCTAATTACCGTACTAATATTAGTAATAGAGTTCTATTCTAAAACCTTATCCCTAGGTAGTATTTATACTTATTTAGTTACTTTAGTAGTCTTACGTCGCTTATTTAGTATAGGTTTCTCTATAAGCTCGTCGTTTTCGTTAGT
Source organism: Hymenoscyphus fraxineus (assembly GCA_900184765.1). NCBI lineage: Eukaryota > Fungi > Ascomycota > Leotiomycetes > Helotiales > Helotiaceae > Hymenoscyphus > Hymenoscyphus fraxineus. The sequence goes on along the minus strand of LT855429.1, from coordinate 151,955 downwards.
CTCTTATTTAGGCGCTTTATAGGTATCTAGCTAGGTTTATATAAGCTCCTATATATTCTAGGGGGGAGAGTCTTTATTATTATTATCTCTAGTAGTAGGGTTATATACGTAGGCCCTAGTAGCTAATTATTCTCTATAAAGCTCTAGTATTAAATTAAACTAAAGAAATAAAGTAGATCTCTATTTATAAGCCTCGGGTTTATACTACTTTAAGATTAGATAATAATATAGATAATTAGATAGTACTTACGCTTATATATACTTCCTAAACCTATTCCTTGGTAGTATAAACTCCCCTTATCTTATTCTACCTAAATCTAGTTATTTCTCTTATATCGAATATAATCCTATATTACGCCTTAAGGCGGTTATATTTAGACCTATAACCCTTACTATTTTTAGTTATATCTATACGAAATACCTTTATAGCTTTATAAAATATAGCTAATTTAAATTTATTCTTACTTACTTTACTAGATCTTTTAATTAATTAAAGCTTATAAAGGAGTATTTATACGTTGTTATCGGACTAGTAAGTAGAGGTAGCGCGAGGTTCTTTATTATCCTCGATTTAGGTAGGTTTTATAATAGACGAATTATCGATTTAAGTAGGTTTTATAGTAGTAGAAGGTAAGGAGGTAGGAGGGGTAATTATAACTAGATTTAGTTAAGTAGTACTCTTATATTTAGGTATATTATATAGATAAAGTAGTAGATAAAGTAGTATAAAAAGTAGTATAAAAAAGTAGTATAAAAGATAATAGAAAAGATAGTTAAAAAAGTAGTATAAAAAGTAGTATAAAAGATAGTATAAAGAGTAGTCTATTTATCTATAAAAGTAGTATTTATTCTAGGTATATTACTTTTATTTAAAGGACTATAAATATCCTTTGATTTATATTCAACTTAGTATTCGATTCGGATATATTATATATAGTATTATTAATATATTATATTCGTGGTTATATAGTATAATACTACTATTTAAGGACCGATTATATATGCGAGTATAGGAATAGACTTAGGCGCTAATACGATATTATCGAAAGAATTATAATATATATCGCGATATATCGCTAATATATTATTCGATAATATAATAATCGCCGGATTAAAAAGGTCGATTATTAATATTATATCGCGTTTTATACCTAAAATTAGTATATTTTAGAATGGTTTTAGAGGTGATTTTAGGGTAAACTTAGTTATATTTTAAGTGAAAGTATAATTTTTATATAATATAAACAATAATAAAAGACGTCTAAATAATAAAACAATAACTCTATTCTACGCTAGCGCTTAATTATACTACCTTCCTTATTAATTTCTATATTAATTTCGTTATTACTATTATATATAATACCCTAACTTCGTAAGTATAATATATATCGTACGTTCTTACTACTAATTAGACCCCTTTTTCGAGAGATTAAATTACCGGCCTTACTAAAAACTTGTTCTAAAGGAGCACTTATAGCGGGAATAGCTAAATAATTAAGAGCTATTTAAGTGATTATTAGGAAGTCTATCTACTTAGAACGTAGGAAACGTTGTATATTATCCGAGGACGAGTCTAATAGTATTATACCTTTAGCTAGCTATCTATTAACCTTGTTCCTTAACGTTAAATAAATAGGTAAATCGCTAGATTTAAAGCTAAAAAAGGGGTTAATTCGTACTTGTTTATCTTTATTTACTTCTAATTCTAACAAGTTAGAATTATCTTATTAAGCTTAAATTATACCCTAAAGAGTAAGCCGATTATTATATTTAGCTAGGTTATTAGTATAAGTTTTATACTATTTATAGGTATAAATAAAGTAAGCTTTTACCTTCTTATAATCCGGCGTATTTATACTACTTACTACCTTATAAAAGTATTCTAAAACTCGAACCTTATATTATAGGTTGTAAATAATTACTATAAACGCTTACTATATTACTATACACTTATTATAGTACTTATTTATCTTTTCTATAATAGCTTTTATAATAACTTTAATAATAGGTTACTTATTATTTACTACCTAGATATTAAGTTATTACTAAATAAGGAGATATTCTAGTATTATATTATAAAGTATAAGATACTTTTCTACTTATAGTTTAATAGTTAGATATTAAAAGAGATTAAAAAAGATAGATATCTCTTTAAGAGTTTTCTAGTCTAAATTATCTAGAGTTTTATATAGCTTTATAGATTTATTCTACTCCTATTTATATAGGATAGACTTAATCGCTAGTACTATCTTTAGAGCTACTATTAGTATACGGTTAGTAGAATTCTATCTTATAGGTATATCGAATACTAGCTTAAGAAACTTAATCTTCTTACGTTTATATACACGCTTTAATTCGTATTATAGGACCTTTTATATCTTAAAAATAAAGTAAAGATAGCGGAGCTTATAGAAGGCGTCGAGTTCCTCGAGGGTACTACTAGGGAGAAGTAGTTATAGAGATATAGTATTATATAGTAGGATATATTCGAAGCCGTATTACCGAGGTACTACTTTAATAGCCTCTAGGGCTTATAAAGTTATTAGTAAAACACTAAGAAACGTGTAATTTTCAAAGGATCTTTTATAGTAACTAACTAGCTTAAACTCTAATATTAAAGATATATATAATATAGTATTAATCGCTATCTTTATAATTATATTTAAGTGTATATTATAATTACTTACCCTCTAGAAGTATATTCTATTAATCCTTAACTATAGCTTTAAACTTATCTAGTATACTATTATTCGATAACGTATTATCCTAGGTAATTAAGAGAATTAATTACGTAATTTTAAAGCAGTTTATAACCTCTAAAAGCTTAGTTATAAGAGCGCTACTACTATATAAGGGATCTATTATTTTAATAATATTAAGGAAGGTAGATTTAAGAGAGAAATCGTTATTTAACTAATATACTATAACCGCGATATAATTAAGTTTATTATTTCTAGACTATTTATTAGTTATTAGGGATATATAACTACCTAAATTAATATAATCCTATAATTTAGCCTTTAGGATTATCTTACTACTTAAATATCTTATAGAGAGATCTTATATTAAAGTTCTCCGAGAGATTTATTATATTTATAAAGAGAGAAATAATATTAGTATAATTATTTTAAACTATATAATAATATCAAAAGAGAGGTTGTTTTTAATAATAAAATCGAGAAGTAGAGCCCTAAAACGTTTACTATAAGATTAAGAAGATACTAGTATATCGAATATACTCTTTAGTTTATCTTATACCTCTATATAAACCTTATAAGCCTACTCGGACAAAGGAATAGTTTAGTAGTACTTTTAGTAGTAAGATTTATAATTACTAGTAGACGTAACTATACAAGGGATTTACTTTATATAAGAACACCTAGGCTAGGTATAACGTATCTCTAATTTATTATAATCTTCGTTAATAATATAGTATATATAAAGAGGGTTTAGAAGGCGAAATATAAAGGTATTCGAGGGCTTAATTCGTAGGGTAGGTTTTCGGGCCCGGGGTAGGAGAGTAGGCTTATTAATAGTTGTATCTACTTGTAGTCTTTTTAGTAACGATTCGTAACCTCTAGGAGGGTTTCTACGAGGGAGGCTAGGCGTTAAATCAAGTAGTAGCATTTTTAGTTAATTTAAGAGCGTTATATAATAATAATAGTAATAATAGTAGTAGTAGTATTATTTATTAAAGTCGAAGGAGCTATATAGAATAGAGCATTCTGATTAGTCCGGGTACGGATTTATAGTTTTTCTATGTTACGTACGTTGATAATCGATATTTTATTAGTTATCGTTTAAATTCGATATATCGCCGTTAATATATTTACGATATAATAATCGCCGGAGACCCCCCCGATATCACATCGATAATATCGTGCCCAAGTCTATATAGGAATAGATAATTTGATCTAAATAGTATTTGGATTATACTTAATCCAAAGTTATATTCGATAAGCGAATAGAGTTTTCGTGGGTTTTATGAATACTAGGGTACGCTTCCGAATATTGTATTCGGAATTACGGCGAGCTAAACAGGCCCTTACCTACCGTAGGTAAGAAACTTCCCGCTCCCGTCGCTTGCGAGTTCAAGGGTTGAAGGCGTGTTTTGACGACATATGGATACTCATATTTCTTTTATCACAAGTCACTCGGTACCAGTGTATGAGTACACGTGTGGCTTCTGGATTCAAAATGACTATTTCTCGGTGCTTTCCGTCACAAACGACATTGCGCTTGTTTGGTGAAACAACACGAGACCAAGTACACTCGGTACAGACAGTACCTGGAACCGATCAGTGATCGTGTCAAGTGACGACAAAACCATCTCCATGCGCCTAGATTCGTTGTTGTTTCCAGCATCACAATAAGGAATGTAAAGAATGTATTCCACAACAACCGCATTCCAATTCTCAGCCAGGGAGCCAAAACAATCGAGTCTCGTTATAATGCATTGCAGTTCTACTAAAATGCATTGCGCTAACCCAATTAGGCAACTGGGGCGCTCCGTGGCATCCGCGGCTCGGAGTCCTGAAAACACTAAAGTGGCTTTATCAACTCCTCGATACAGTACCTTAAAAAAGGGATATTTGTAGGCAACAAACGCTGTTGGTGCCTCGTCGCGAATATTGTAAAAATAAATAAAAATTCGAATACTAAGGGTGTTCCACTAACCCTGACCTATAACCCTAACCCTAACCCTAACCCGAGATGCGCGAATTAGGGACTGTTGTAAAGGGGCGACAGTGAGGGTGAGAAAGTAAGGGTGACAGTAAAGGTTGATAGATGGGAATATCTTTATATGTTGGTTTTAAATGTCGCGAGTTATGTGTACGCGTTTCCTACTCACACCCAAAAGAATGCTAAAGTGGAAATGCCGAGTCACCGAGTCCGGCGGCAGGGGGGGTGCAATGCATTTTAGTAGAACTGCAATGCATTATAACGAGACTCAAACAATCCTGCTAGGCTGCCAACTCAAACAACCACACGATACTTACCGAGCAACTCCTTTACTCGCTCAACCGGAAGTCCTGGTAATTCCATATCATTGTACCCCCTTCTCCCTTCTCTTCCAGCAATCATACTGTTCAAGATAGCCTCCTCTGTGACCTCGCTCGCGGCTCTGAATAAGGTATCCACGCTTCCATTCTTGATGATATCGATCGTATTGGTTTCTACCGGTACCACGCCCAGAACTTGTGGTGTCATGACACGCTCGACGGTTTTGTTTCCAGTTGAGATGGCGAGGATGATGTCTCCTGAGAAGTTACGACCGATTCCGTGGCCACCAACTATTTTAAGAATATCATCTTAGCAATCTTCCTCGTTTAATCTGGAATGGAGAATGGGTTTTTGCAAACCTTGAGCAAGACCGACAGCACAATGCCTAGCCAAGCGATTGAGTTGATGAGGTAGCATCGGTGTATCAGTTCTATATTCTTATCAGTTCGCATCCCCCACCCAGAAAGAAAACACTCACATCAAAACAATAACAATACTCCCATCATCCGCCTTCCCCTCCGCCTTACTCGCCCTGGCCTTTGGCGTCCCTATATCCCCCTCCTTCAACAACAACTTTCCCACCGGCACACCCGCAATCTGCAAATCATAATTATGACCATAATTACTCTGCACCAAAACTCCCACAGTATACTCCTTCCCGCTCTCATCCCCCTTCACAACCCTCGAACTCGTCCCAGTGCCGCCAGGAAACATATGACAAGTCATCCCCGCACCACCACCATACTGACCTTCCAACACCTCCGTCTGTGTTTTCGCAGCTGTGAATGCAGCATGTACATTTTCCGGCGTCAGAGCAGACTTGAAGACATCGTTCAACCACCAATCAGCCGTTTCGGCTACGACGGGTGTTCCGTAGTTATATGACATATCTGTGAGGTCCCTTCCTTTCTCCTGGGCTTGGGCGAGGGTCCATTCCCAGATAGTTTGGAAGACGATGCCGAAACTGAGAGAATTCGTGAGGGCAATTGGCTATTTCACATTAGCCTTGTCAAAGTTCGGAAGCGAATATGATGGTGGTAAAGGAAGGCAAAGAAAGGAAAGATGACAAACGGTATTAGTATACCCCCAATCTTTAACCTGATAACTCCCACTAAGCTCCCCATTCCCATTGAGCGTGTGAATCGCCGCATAGCACGGGATTTGAATCTCATCTTCATGGCGAGGGAGGATGACAGTTACGCCATGTCGGACTTCATCACCGTCATTGCCAACTGTGACTTGTCCCACATGGACACCTGAGAACATCATTAGTAAATACCATATTTCCATTCATAACGTATTTCCCTAAGATAGGAAAACATAAACATACCAGGAACATCAAGAATCGAATTCTTCGGTCCAGAAGGGAGGAGACCTGGGGTATAACCCAGATCACTGATCGTCATTCGTTTCCCTGCCATTTCGCTAGACTCACTTTTCTACTATCCTCAATATTAGAAGAAATCAAACCTCTTCCAAAACAATCAAACAACTCCCAAACTTCCAATCAAGGAAACCCTGCTTTATATAGACACAGTACAATCCCTCAAATCCAATCCTCCGCAAGTATCTAAGCTCCCTAGGTAGCTGTAGATCAGCATGCACTCCACAATTCTCCACTGCGAATCTCACCGTCAGCATACACCCACCAAACCCTTTACCCCGCTCTCGATGACTCCCCCGGCCTGATTTAACGACGCATCGATAAAACTTCCTTGATTTCCCAAAATCCCCAGGGATTAACGCCTCGAAGAGAGATTTGCTGACTTGATATGCAGGTACATACAACCTTCCCCATTGAATCAAGCGCGTGTAGCGTGCTGGATCTTGGAATACTACTGCAGTACGAGTACTCATCCCGATCCTCTTTATGGGAATATTGTAGGGACGCTTTATTTGTTATTCTTGGAATATTTTGATGATATTTTGATGGTTAATTGGAAATGTTTGGCGGACGAAAATGCAGGTACGAGGTTATGTGGCAACAAAAATCAAGATCATGATGTTTTAATTTGTTAGAAGTTGTATCCTTTGTTGCAATTGCGTGGGAGGATTCAAGTGCTGAGGCTCTCAAGTACCTAGGGAGTGTCATTTGGGGATATCAAGATGGAAGGAGCGGCCTCATATTAACGACCAGCTTTAAACTTGGTTCGACCTGAATGGAACGGGACCTCCACCATCTCGTGCCTGCCTATATCGCTACACTAGACTTCCCGTCGCGCCTTCCTCTACTTCGACCACGAACTCGGCGTGGTCTTGAATGGGTCCTTGACTCTCTGAATCTCATCGTGGTCCTCGATCGCAAGAGTGTCCTAGGTCTGCGTCCACGGTAAGGTGGGGAAGGAACAATGCGACTTCGACTCCAACTCAAAGTTGCTCTTTCTTTAAGGCATGAGAGCGAGGTGCAAAAGGTCGGGATGACCGCACTTACCCATTCAACTCCGTGGTAGAGTGAGAGAAAATCCTTCTTCTCCGCTTCGGTACCTATATATCTAGGTTGAATATCTTAGAAGCAGTTCCAAAAACCGAGGTCAGGTACCTACTCTATTGACTACAATTTACGCCATTCTACCTACATAAATAGCTCCTCCCCAGTATTTAAACCATTTTTTCATTGAGCACTGTGCTAGTAAAGTGTTATACTAGCAGTTACTTGATGCCCAAAAACGTGAAGTTGTCCTTTTGAGCTGAAGGAAATGAGAATCATCATAATTCGAATGGGGATGTGGAGAACGAGGTTCGATGGTGTGATGTCAAGTATACTACAGGAGGTTTTTGAAAAAGGACTTAAGGGCGTCTTTATGGGGGGTTGTGATGGTCCTGTTTTGATTCTCTTAGATTGTTAGGAGAATGGAAATTCAAAGAAGTGTAGGTTAGCTGGTTGAAAACGGCTGAAGAATCAATAATAGAATATCAGGGAGGTTTCAGTTACCCGCCTTTAAATCCTTAGGAAACTCATATTTTCAAGAACACCGCCACTTTTAACATCACTTTTTTAGAAAGTAACGGGAAAGTGAAATAGGTAAAGGGCGAAAACACACAGGTAAAAACAATCTCCAAGCAAGAATGAGCCCCCCTCCACAAAAGGGGATCTCCAAAAACAGAAGCCCATCCCTCTCTCCATCCCCTCACTTCCAGCGTCCACCCCAAAACCCACCTACCTCCCAATATCAACACCCTCCAAAAAGCCCCTCCAATAAGTATTCTTGACACCCACATCATCCCACACAACACCCTCCAAATTCCTAACATTAAAACACGTCCACTCCCCCCAAGCCCTCCACTGCCTCTCCAATTCCCGCTCACCCAACTCCTCACTCCCAGGTCTACCATACAACCGATACGTCTCCTTATCAACATCCACTTTCACAGTGTACACCTGGATTCCGCATTTGGGGCAGAACATATGCTTCATCATCTTGCGTCCAAACGTGTAGGAAGTCAGGGGATGGGAGGGGTTAGTGAGGATAGAGAGTTGAGTTGTGAGGGGGTAGATGTGGCGTAGGGAGCGCTGTGGGTGGTTAATTTTCATGGAGAGCAAGGCGGGCGAGGAAAGGAAGGAGAAGAAGGTGGGACGTACTTTGTAGCAGATCGTACAGTTACACTCCACCATCTCAGTGCTGGAATCAATACCTCCCTTATTCTTCAACGCAATAGTCGTCGCTCCACAATGGCAAGACCCATAGTACATCTTCGCATCCTCGATTTCGGCAGTAGGCTCAGGACCAATTAATTCATGAGGAATCCATTTTGGTTCGTAGGATGCTCCATCGACTCTTTATCGTTTTTTGTTAGATTTTTAATATTTGGCCGTTTGGATGGGATGGATGAGTTTACTCACTTCCTTACTTCCAACTTCCAAACATCTACATCCTCGAGAGTACGAGCCTATATATTTCAGAATCAGATGAAATCTCATGATGAGATTGAAATCAAAGAACTAACATTGATCCCTATATCCATCCCAGGCTCCGCATGATGTCTCTTCCCCATAACACCCGTCCCACAAACCGGACAAAACTACACAAACAAATCAGCAAGATTACTCCATTTCAACCTCCCTCTCTCCTCCCCTCCCCTTTCCCCAACATCAAAACCAAAATCAAAAAAACAAACAAACCAAATGCCCCGTCGTCTCCCCCGCAAACTCATACCCCCTCAATCCCTCCTCCCCCTTCCCCTCCTCAAAGACCAAGTTCTTAGCCCCCTCCGGAGGAAACACCCACGCATACCCCTTGCGGAAGCAAATCGAGCAGTTACACTCGCTTACCCACTCGATCCGAGGGAGGGTGAGGGAGAAGGCTATGGCTCCGCAGTGGCAGGAGCCTTTGTAGGTTTTCATCTCGTGGCTGGGTGAGGGGGTGGATGTTGAGGTGGAAGTTTCTGCCATGATTGGGAATCGCTATGGGGGATTGATGATGGATGGGTTGGAGAATGGTTATTGTAAGAATTTGGGTGGGAAATTGTAATGAGGGTGGGGGGTGAGATAAGGAGGTTGGCTGGCTGGAGTAGCTGTTCGAGACCAAGGACTGAGGTTTTGAGATTGAGCTCCTGGTATTTACTCAGTGAGAGAGTAGATACACGAGTACTTATACCAAAGCACTCCATCCAACAGAATCCAATCCCATACAACCCCTCCACCCCTCCGTCAAAATCCGTAATAGGATAAGTAACCAGAAGCAACACCTTGCTGCAGGACTGCAGGACTGCAGGAGGTAAACATCCCCCTCCCCCTCTCCGCCCTCAATTCTAGCCTGGACCTCGGTGGACAAGAAATCTCGGAGCGAATTACTGTACTTCAACCCATAATAATCCAATGATTCAAGTCCTTTCCTATGAACTTGGATGACAAAGTAAGTCAGAAACAAGCAAGTAAGTTTCAATACTTTCCTGCAAGCCACCTCAACTGCCCTTAACACGATCTCACGTGTTTTCGTGTCCAACCAATCAATCCAATCAAGAAACCCAGACCAATCCGTTGAACAGGGGAAACAATGATTATCTTGCAGCTCAACAAAAAACAAAAGGGCGAGAAGAAAACCCCGAGGTCGCTCAAGTTCAGTAATCACAAACAAAACAAAAACCAAACGGCCTCTCATTCAACCAACGCAAATTACTCAGCCACGAAAGGAACATGTCATTTCTCCATCATGGTTTACAACAAAAGATAACAAATGTTAGCGAACAAAACCCAATCCCAATCCTATCAATAACCCTAAAACAATACCTAAGTACCCTCACTTCACATCATTGGACGGGCCATCACCACCAAGGAGGATTCCAACCCCAGGTCCTCCCCCCACCCAGTCCCAACCCACTAACAGCACTCGCCTTGGATTTCCCCAACCCCTTCGCAAGACTAGGTGCGATGCTCCTTAGCGTCTCCGCCCCAAGACTCCTCTTATTCTTCAATGCAATCTCCATGATCATATTCCTTTCCTGGTCGATGCTACTCTCGCATCGATGCCCAGCCATCATATTCCCACTGACTGAAAAATTATCGTCAAGCTCCAGCGTTGAGGAAGTCACGGCTGATGAGCTTGTGCGAGTTGGCGTGAGATCTTGATCAATGCTATAATACTCGTCCGTATCAATGTTGTACAAACGATTATTGGAAAGACGACCTCGAGATGTCAATCTCATCTCGTTCCAGATTTTTCGTGCTGGATCACACTCTTCCGCTGAGCTATCAGACTCAATTCGAGATGGAAGGCGTGCAAAGGGGTTGACCCCATTCTGTACACTCCGTGATCTAGTCATAGGAGCTCTAGATGCCTCCAAATCTTGGATTGGGGTAAAGAAGGCCGGGTTCCTTCCTGCAGTATGTGCCTCCTCCAACTGCGGTTTGACGGTCTCCTCACTCGAACCCCCACCACCCCGGTGTGCGAAAGGGAAGGCAACTTGTTCGGTGTGTAATTTCACAATCGCATCTTCGGCTTCATCTTCTGGGAAATGTTGTCGTATAATATCAATCAATGGACTGGAAACGGGCGAGGTCATAGATTGAGAATTTCGAGGTGACCAAGCGGATTGAGAATCATGCCTTTGAATAGCAACAACAGCATCTGTCTGTAGATGTGTTTCATGAGAGCTGGCCCCGTCACCAAGCCGAGTACTTCTATTGTCATTGAGAAATCCAGAATGCTTGTAAGAGAGTCTGACGGTTAGGTAAGGATGATGTGTGTCGCCAAGATGTGTTTCCAAATCCGCGATGAGCTTGTCCGCCGAAGGGCGACTTCGACCAGATATTGCTTTTATCTTGCCAAGACTCACTCTGGCAAGAATCAGTTTCGTCTCTCCAGCTCTGATGGAAAGCGAATGATTAATATCGCCAATGAATTGTGTGATAAAACAATTCGGACTAGGCAGAACCTCGACTTTCATGGAATGCAGATAACCATAAGAATCTATACCTCCAAGATTAGTGGGTGAGACATGACAAAAGCTATTGGCAAGAAACCAACCTGATCGTTCTGTTGGCACTGAACCATACGAATATCTCGAGTAACCATTTCCCTCCCTCAGACATCCATCAGCAGTCCTAAGAACTCCAGATATCTCTATTGCGACCCAGAAACTACAATTTCCTGAATCAACGATGGCTTCTTCAGGTGTAACAAAAACTTGAGGTGATAATATGAGATGATTTCGAAGCCCGAGAAGTGGCCTCGTCGAAGATTCGCCCGAACTTTGAATATGGCGACTTGCCATTAGTCTCAGATCGTGGCTGGCGTCGGTGATATCTCGACTTTCAATCTCGTAAGGTGCTTCTGGCTCTTTATACGGTGTACTCGCAGAACCAGACCTGCTCCGACGCCCAGAGTGTGTGCTTTTGACACTCTTGTTGCTTCTACTGCGAGATAAACGACGTATGAGTCCACCTCTAGGAACCTCACCAGACGAATCTCTGTCCGTCTTTTCTGGGCTACCATCACCCAAACTCCCTATGGCTTTGAGGAAAAAGTTTTTGGATCTGGACAGCTTTCTTTCAATCGTTTTTGGTTCATCAGTGATCTTGGTAAAGCTAAGATCGGCTCTAGGAAATGGCACAGCATTATGGAAGTCAGAAGAACTTGTATTCCGTGAGCCCCTGGCCGAGTATCGTCCCGCGGTAGTGGCAGGATATTGTAGCTCGGATTTGAGAAACGCCCCAGCAACGGTGGACTTTGAAACATGTGAGCGCGCTTTTGGTGTTGTTTCGGAACCGACATCTTCGCTCGAATGGCCATCTATCTTACTTTTAGTGTCGGTCAGTCTATCGCATGTGGATTCATCACCATAAGTTTTCACTGGAGTTCCATCAAATCTACCGTCTAGTATACTTCCCCTCTCCCTCCTTCTTTTCCTCACGGTTATAGGTCTGTCGCTGCCCATCGGCGAGCTTCTCGTGCTCTGGTCGGAGGAATACGACGATCCACGTCCTCTGCTGAGAACCTCTCCTGACGCCTCGCTACCGGAGATGGTCTTACTACGTTTGATGATTCGAAGGGGCTTTGGCTTCGTGATGCCGGCTCCGTGAAGCTCCAGGACAGGCGATTCGACCGACTTGGATGCCATGATCTAACTGGGCTTGGGCTATCGCTGTACCGGATTGAACGTCTTTCGTTGAGTGACCTTCTTCTTGGCGATATGGATGTAAATCTAGTGTATGGTCTACCGCTCTGAGAACTGTGTATGCTTTCAAGGTCACACCAGGAATCTCCGTATAGCTGGTTTGATGCTAAGTCGGATCGATTGTGTCTTCTTCCTCGATGACCAGTTCGCCAGCGAATCCAAGAACCTCTTTGATTCCAATGCCGACGGAAAAAATCGGCGATGGTTTGGAAACCTCGTTGAGTTTTGAGAGCGATAAATGCAGCTGATGCAGCTATGACAATCGGCACAAGAATGAGAGCACCGATTGCAGTAGTACTGCTAATCATAGCCAAACTTGAATGTATGTTGACGTGATAGAATAGTGGTAAATTGTGACAGAGAATTTGATTGCTGGAAGATCAACTGGAGGGGGAGATGCTTGTTAGGTCAAGACGTAACCTAGGAAGGAGGCTTCCATGTCATTTATCGATACCTACTGACCCCGAGGCAAGTAGTGGCCAGTTGGTCGGGTCGTTCTGGCCAAAAATACATTCAACAAACACCTACCCGAATGTAGGGGTGGTAGGTGACGCCTGCGGCTGGCTAGATTGTTGGCATCCGGTTGATACAAATCGTCGTCGGAGAATTACTTTGAGCCGAATTAGATTATCTGAAGGGTTCAGTAGGTTATATTGTTCTCTCAGTCAAATCTAGTGAACGTTACGATCTTCAGTTCCCGGGACCGTGTTGGGATTATAAGGGGGTATTCAGTGTCCATTTGAAATATGCTGATAAAACACAATACCAACTTTGAATGATTAAACAATTCCTCTCCGTTGTGGCTCAACTGTCTCCAGACTTCTTTGGACATTTTCTTTAATTTTTTCAATCTGATCTTCATCCATATGGAGAAATTGTATCAGATCATCCCCGGTTGAAGTTCCGTACAGTACAGCCTCAGAAACACTAGCTTCAACCCCTTTCTTTACTCGAATTTCCCAGACTCCGTCCCAATTCCAATCTCCAGCTTTCCTCGCTGCAGTTGGTGATGTGATTCTTGGTGACATCAGATTTCCCTGATTGGTAGTCGACGTGGATCCTGCTTCAGTTGCGGCGGTCATTGCCAGCTTTGCACGATGAGTTCTCCAAGCATGCCAGGCCCCAGGGTTCCCGGCTGCCTCCAGAGGTATGTCATCCATGATCTGATCGTCATCGAAAGAGCTTCTAATGTACCTCAAAACCTCGTAGGTGGTGATATCCCTCCTACCTGGCTCACTCGCTGTGCTCCTGCTGCCACCAGTGTTCTGACCAACCGTTGGACTTGAGCTTCTTCCAGAAAGGATCGAACCTGGGCTCTCCACGCCACTATTGGCTTTCCTAGGTGTCTGTAAACTGTCGCTTCGATTCCGCTCCACTGATCTTCTACTAGCGCGTCCAAACCAGGCGGGGAAGCCATGCCGGAGCGAAAATCCACCAGGAGGCAACCGCTCCTCGTCCGTTGCAGAAACCGTGCCAGAATCTTGTATGTCGGTTGTGTACATGTATGTCGTAAGTGGAGTTATAAGGGGGTGGAAGATATCGGTCGAGAAGGTGACGAGGGGTGGGAGAGAGGGGTAGCTGGGCGGGAAAGAGATCTGAAATCGCAGAATGGCGGGCGCATATGGGCCTGGACGTCGTATCTTAGCTCTGGCGTGTTTTTGCGCATCGCACGGCAAAAAGGTGGTCTCAAATACCTTTTCGTATAAATAATACACCGGACCAGAGGGTCACATCACCAGGAGTCAGACTCATGAACACTCCATGTGGGCAGGCATGTTTGAGACTGGAGCTACAGGTCAAGCATCAGCATGATTTCATGGACGAAGATGGGAACAGAAATGAGGAATGGTCCTACAATTCAACCAATATATGCTGCCTCCGTACCGCAGATAGTGTCGGCAATTTGGGCGGCACCATTGTTGTTGTGTTGTAGGTTTGAAGTCGGGAGTCGGGAGTCGGGAGCAGGTCGCGAGGCTATGACGGTTTCCTTCCCCCCTGTTCACGAGTTTCATAAAGTACGAAGCGAGGCTATCGAGTTATGCCACTTAATTTGCAACTCTGGCTTCTATTCATTCCACCACAAAATGTAGAAAATAATGAATAAAACAAAGAAACGAAGAGAAAGTATAGATTCGACATTATTTCAGTAGCGGAAGATGCAGGTTTCACGAGTATTTTGAGCCATCCGAATCCACATGATTTGGTTTCAGTACCTTCTTTACGCTGTGTATCAGATGCTAGAAAGGCATAAAGAACCTTGGTACAGTATAGGTCTGCAGGGCAATGAGACACATTTTTTGTGAAAAAACACTCCTGGGAATCCCCACGCAATCTAACCATACACAGCTCAGCGCCTGACCACCTTATTCAATGGGTGATTGATATACTCTGTCGCCTAAAGCCCCCCAACCATCCTACCAAACCTACTCATTCATTGGCGGTGTCTGCAAATAATGTTTCTCACCCATCCCCATTTCACTTTCCCAGTCTTGCTTCAATCTTTGCCTTCTCTTGGTCTTTGAGTTCCTTCAACTCGTCCTTGGTAGCATCGTAGCTGGCATTGACTTGGTTGAAAGGGTTATCTGGATGTCGCTCAAATTCCTTCCGGATCCGATCTTTCTTTTGGTTCTGTCTTAATCCTTGCCCACTTCCGTCTTCTTCCATCTCCTTCAGGCGTCGCTCTTCGAAAGCAGCATAGGCAGCTTTGAATCTTCTCTCGGGATGTTTATCAATCTTCGTGCTCTCGGTTGTGGTTAACGAAAGAGCATCTAAGGCATTGTCGATACCCGTGGCATTCAGCGCTCCTGCTTTTGGAGAAGGGTCATCGAGTTGTGACAGGTCGAGCCCCTTGGTTTTCTTTACCGCCTGCTTCGAATTCTTTGGAGCTGCTCGAGCATCCTTTTCTTCCGCTGCTAATAGGGCGTCCTTCTCGGCCTTCTTCCGGGCGGCCTCAGCCTTCTTGGCAGCTTCTGCATCTCTAGGGTTTTGCACTTTCAGTATAGGAGCGATATGCAAAGGCAATACATGATCCGGCTCAGAGTCCGGAAGTGGGCACAGATACGGGGACTGGGTTTGAATAGAACCTACTTCTTCGCGCTGCTCTTTGCACCCTTGCTCCATTGCTCGTCATCTGCCGCAGCTTTCTTTGCGTTTTCTGCGGCAGCTTTTTCTGCGGCGGCTTCAGCCTTCTTTGCGTTGCCGGAAGCCTTCTTGGAATTCTCCCCAGCCCCTTTCTTGCCTGCCATATTGCGAGTTGTTTGGATGAGCGGAAGGTTGTATTCACAGTGTCGAAGACTCAATGAGTAGTTTTGGCGATATGGTTGATGATGGGGATGGGGATACAAGATGCGACCTGGAGGGGTAATGGCGGGGAGGTCGGCGTTAAGGTTGACATCGGCGTTATGACATGTACCTACTTCACTTCTTGCCTGAGTGCCTGAGACTCATCTACCTGTTTGTAAGGCACCAACTTTGACGTCTCCTCCTCGTCTCTGCCTCGCCCAACCCAACCCAACCCAACCACCACCACCCTTCCATCTCTGGGCTGGTGTGCGCAAGTTCACAAACTACCGAAGCGACTGCGGCACAAGTTTTCCTGCTACTCGGGTGATGGGTCTGGTGTACGATGTGATATCTGACAGATGAACTCGCGGGTCTCCAGCCCCATGCTTTTGGCCAGTCGAGACTCGAGCCGCACCCGGGAACGGCATATTCTACATATCGATTGGTGCGATGAGCCGTCAGCCCTGAGACTTTCCAACATCGCCAGCCAAGTTGGCAGAGCGGGAAAGGAGGGGATGTCAGCTGACGCCGTTTCATATTCTATCTATGTTTGTTCTTCCGACTCTGCAAAGACGTTGGGCTGCGCTTAGCGAGTCGAGCCAGACTCAACTGGGCAATACATCTCAGACCGCATGGTGCAAGTGTGCCAATGATGCAGATATTTGTGCTTGCAGGTGCAGCAGGAGAAGCAGAAGCATGAGCGGAGCCAACAGAATGGCCAAAAAACAAGAGAGATGGAAAAAGGAATCAACAGAAGTGCGAAAGAGCGTCATCTGACTCCACCCTCCTCCAACTTTTCGCTCGTTTTCTGACATGGCATTCAAGAGAAAAGGTTGTCTGGACAAGCACTGCTGCATTCGCAGGCCTCATTCACGAGAGGTGACACGTCTCATCACACGAGATATATCGATCTTGGTGACGCAGATACCCATGCTGCAATGGTCCTCTAGCTGTCATCTCATCCTTTCCGGTTGCACAACCGCTGGGTCCGCGGAAGCTGGCAGAGTTGCCGCAAGGAAGTTTAAGCTGTTGGTGCATTACTTGATGCGTTTGTCCTTTGAATACGCCCGATGCGAGTAAGCATCCGCGACCGCTGGGCAACGAACTCGAAGCATTCAGGGGTTTATCCGACCAAGGAGTTGGAGGTTCTCCGCCGCTTCGAGAAGAATCTCAACCAGCGAGGTGTGCTACACCAAACATGCAAGGCTGTCCAATTGTCTGGCTGGATGCATCTTTGTTGCCAACCTTGGGGACAACGTTGTCCAGGATGACAGATTGACGAGCGCCTTTGCCGCTTCTACTGCACACTTCGAGAATTATTTGGCAAGAAAAGAGATCAAGAAACAGACGGTGACCGAAGTGCTGCCCAATGTCACACGAAACCGCAATACAAAGATATTTTCAAACCAGTCGGCTGCCCGCCACCAATACACAGCTGCTTCGTGGCAGTGACACCATACCAAAACTTGGGTCAAAGTGAAGGTGAAACTTTTCAGGGAAACGTGCAAAAGAATGACAAGCGCTCGAGAATTTGGATTCATCAAATGAATCAGGGTCCATTGGAATTGCACAACAGAAAACACATGCCGTCACAACCTATACAGTGATATGTCAGACCCCTTAGTGCGGCGTTTTTGTAACCATGAGAGGTCCCCGTTTTAGGGAATCAAGTGGGATTGGTCGATAATGATGAATGGCATCGTATGATTGATAGCGGTGACTGATGCTTTGAGGGATGAATGATAGAAACCCCCACAGACCGTGATCGTGGAGGCATTCATTCCCTATCTTCAAATGCTTATCCCAATGAAATTTGGTTGGTGTATGACAGCAAAGGGCGTATATCAGACCACCCAGGAACACAGCATTTTCAGCGTGAGGCGTTGACAGATGTCGTGATGATCGTTATGATGTGGATATCAATTTCAAGGGATGAGATGAGGTTTTTGTTTTTGTTCCCCTATTTTGGAGTGGTGGGGTATCTGCGCCACATTCGCGCTGCCGGGTCGAGCGGGTTTCAATTGAATTTCCGGGGATCCAGGAACCTTCCATGAACCATGCCGAAGAAGCTGATGAAGCTTCTAGCTCTGGAGAACGGCCATGCCGACGTACGTACCGCGAAAGAGGTTCTTGATTACTATCCGACCCGCATCTCGTTTCAACTGGCGTTTATGGCATCATGGCATCAAACCATGTGTGGAACAAACAATACGGAGATACGGAGCAAGTACGGAGACGTGGTAAATCGATGTTAACAAGAATGCTGGGGTGGCAGAATGAAGTCGGGTGGGGTAGCGAAGTTGCCATTTTGGGGGCCAGTATGAGTAGAGCTTTCTACGGGCCCCTGGGCAGAGAGTATCTACTACTTCTAGAAGTAAAAAAGCCATCCCATCGCTCATCGCAATCTGCATCAGAAGAAGGACTTCTAGCCAGTAGGAGCCTCCAGTTTACCGGTGTTGTGCTCCACGGTACTCCACTCCACCCCAGAATTCTTGTTAACATCGCTTTACCACGGTATTGTAATAGCCGACTTCTACTTCTACTTCTAGGTATCCGTATGCCCCTCCTTTCTTGCGGATCTACCAACAATGTTGTACCATTCGATCCAGGGCGACCACTACCGGGCAAGAGCTCCGCTGTGAATTATGACACTGTCCCTCATCGGCAGTTTTTGTCATCGTGGCAGGAAAAGGTGCCTTGGTGAGGATTTGTAGATCAATGATTGGATCTCAAGTGATAGTCCGTCACCAACAATTCCGGGAACTGTGCGGAGCCTCGCCTCGAGAGCGTATTACCAAAAGCGGTCAATCCAGAAATTTCACGTCTAAAAATGGCGGTGTAGAGGAGTTATATCACGCGCTCAACGGAGAACTGCTGCTTCGACCACAACAGGCAGACAACAGTGATGTGGTCGTTTTATGGTGGAAGACAATGAGGGCTCTAGGGCCAATACCCGGATTTCTATCTGCAAGGGCATTGAGCAGGGCAGCGCAGCCACACAACTATGGAGTTTAGTTGCCATGCATTGCTGAGATAGCCACTTCTTTTGGTTACGGATGAGGGGAAGAATTGCCACCCCAGACTATGACCAAAAATACAAGAGAATTTTCATTTTTTGAATGCTGGTTAGCAAACCCATTACCAGAGATGGCTAGCATCACGCAATTCGCACCACCATCCCAAACCCAAATCCTCTTCCCCGGCGGCATTAGGAGACAGTTCCGCGAGATCAAGTTCAGGTTACCCCTTTTCATCAGTGGTGCTGCAAAAAGACTCGGCACGGACAATTATACCACGGGAACTCTTGTTACTCACTCATCACTAGCATAACCCTACTTACCAACTCGCGGGGCAAACAGGTCCCTCAACCGCCCCTCTTTCCATCATCGCCGGAATTTTCAGCCACAGCAGAACCGTTTTCCATCACGAGTTTGGGGCATCCAAGATCCCAGAACAGAACCCATCTCATGCAGCCCAATCGCCCACTTTAAGTTGACGCCCTTGAGGGCCGCGCTTAACAACGAACCTCTCCGATCCACTCGACCACTGCCGTGATCATCAAGGAAAGGATGATCCATCTAATGACCTGAGCACACCGGAATCTTCCCCTGAAGCACTCGCGTTTGTACGGGGAATGAATTGTGGGTGAAACGTGCTTGGCATAGAGCTCGTCTCTTTCTCGAAGGAATCTACTCGAGTACTCCCAGGCGTTGACAGGGATCCTTCAGTGGGATACAGGGTCAATTACTCCACTAGGTACGCCTGGGACGAAGTCGAAGGATCTTTATTTCTTCAGAACCCTTTCAAGCTCTTCCCCGTCCCCGGCCACCCGATTCCGCGGGTTTTCACACCTTCGCCGGTCCTAGTCGACGATACGGAGAAAAGACCGAGTGTGAGACGCGGAGGAAAGACCGAGTGTGACACGAATGTGGAGTGTAGCAAAACTTACCAGATGTTTTTAGCTATTTTTCGTGCCTAACGAAGTTGTTACGAGGGACTATGACTTATTAGTCGTTTCTCATGATTGGTGCAATAAGACGCCATCCTATTCTTGTACAGCCATCAATCCGCTTTCAATGCGGAGGTTACGCCCGAATCTCAAGTCTTCTGACCTCTTTCCCAGCAGCTTACGCTTACATGCCTTTTTGAAAATGTTACGGTTGCAATGATGCACAATCCTCCCAACTATGACTGCTTCACAGCCCATTCCAGCTCAACAGAACGAATCTTAGGCTCATTTGGTGGGCGCAATTACCGCAAGAAAGGAAGTTGTGTGGACTCGGTACGTACGGAGGTACACTCAGGAGAACTAGATCTGGCCAGAGTAAGCAGCTGTCGTTGCTTTTTTAATTGATCTTCCATTGAACTCAATTAAGGAACCGCGATCAAATATAGTAGCAAAACCTTGGGAGAACAATAAATAAAGATTTTCAGGGGCTTGTTCGCTTCGGTAATGGAACGATAGAACAAAGTTTAGCGGTTGGGCGTTAAGGTCGGGGGTGCAAAGCATATCGACTACCCGCGTCTCTGGTATCGGTACAACTGAGATGGCAGGGCTATCCATGACGTTATGAGAAGAAGACAACTGGAAAGGATACGCAAATTTATTGAAAACGGCCCGGAAAGTAATCCGCCAGGACACTTTTTTACCGGTAGCTGTCGCCCCGTCTCAGACCGGCAGGCCGCCTCATGTCTCTCGGACATTTTACAAACTCCAGGGGCGCTAATCATCACACCACGCCCAAAGAGTCAAATTGGGAACTCGACTAACTTTTCGACCAATCTTCTTGTCCTGGGTCGCCGTCAAGTAGGTGTATGAGCCTCAACTTCTGAAAAGGGTTGCTCGGGGGGACGACTGGAGCCTGGACATGACCTGCCATTGCATAATATCTCCGGCAGGCTGCATCTCAGAGCGTCGACGCACGAATGAGAGAGCCGGCGCTTGCTGCGGAGTTTCTGCCACCAGCTGCCTCTCCAGAGCCCAGCACTTTGCAATAGAGATCTCCTCTGCCAGGGGGTTTACCGGGTGCTGCTCCTCCGTGTGGACAATTCTCCGGTCACTTTGTCATCGAGTGGCTGATGGAGATGGAGATGGAGATGGAGAGGGGACGAAAGAGTCAGAATGCGCTTTTGATCGCCAGCCCAACATACGGCTCCGTAATGTCCAGAATCATTGACATCCACTCTACAAAATGCAAGTGTAACACAAGCTGGCTAGTCCGGAGAGGCAACGTGGGCGCCCAGGATAAGTAGGGTGGAGCGCCGAGTGTTGGCTCTGCTTGCTGATGCCGAATTGCTGATGCTGATGCGATGCTATGCTTATAGCTGATGGGCTATAGCTGATGAAAGGGGCAGCAGACGGCGGTGTCGGTCTGCAGGCGGCTCGTCTCGTTTCCCTCTAGGCCTAGTACGGCCTCTACGGCCCCTTCTGTAGAATCTGAACGTCGCTCGCTGGTGGGAGGCGAGAGGCGAGGGCGAGGGCGAGGTGCTCGTTTCTCTGACTTTGACAGAACTCAAAAGAAATCATTGAAGCCCAAGAGGCAGCCATTGCCATTGCGATGGGCATCTCCATTGAGAGATGCAGGTGGCCATCTCATCCTCGCGGGTCGGTTCGGATGTGTGCAGGTGGCTCTTCGGAATCTCCATCGGCCACATGTTGATCGCACCGGTTTTTGAGATTGGCACTGTGCTGGTTGGGAGGGCCAGGGAGGCCCAGGGAGGGGCAGATATCGATACGAGAAACACCCAAAGAACGAATCCCCTGACGCAACAAGAGCCCAAGAAAAGCAGAACAACGCAGGCTCCCCCTCCACACCGCTCGCCATCCAGGGTCAATGCCCCCTCGACCCTGGCGACCCTGGAGCTTAGGGACCCTAGCGTACCTCACCCCTGCACGTCGCCTGTGCCCCTCGATCCAAGTTCCAACCCACGCGCTACAAAGACCCGAGCAGCCCTGGGCCCATGTGAGCATCCCAGCCAATCTGCAAACAACTTTTCTCCTTCGTCCCAGGCGAAGCACACCTTGCCATTTTGGGCCCTGATTCCCAACGGGTCACGGAGTCAAATGCCGGGGCTGCGAGGGGCTGATGGATTACCGTCTGATACCAGGGCTCCAGGGCTCGGACAGGGGCCCCGAGCTTTGCAAGCGGTGATGATTTTCACCACGTCCTGTCAATGGGGCCGATGGGGCAGATGGGGCAGATGGACCATTTGTGCCAGACCGAGCAGCAGGCTACGAAGTACNCCCCCCTGGGTCCTGGAGCCCTGACCCCTGAACCCTGCCCCCCCCAGCAAGCTTGACGATGAACGTGGCCCCGTTGCCGGCCTCCTGCAGCGTAGCGTATACGCCTCGTCACCGCCCATCAGATTGTAATTTCAAGTATAATAATTTACGCGGCCGCTACTATCCGTGGCCCAGAAGTCATAGCTGTGTTAGCTTTATAATTGCTTTGCACGCCCGCCCTTCCCTCACCTTCCCGATTGTTTGCTCTCACTCCCTCTCCACTTTACTTACCCAGCTTGGTGATTGCTCTTGCCTATTCCACTTCGACAACACAATCCCCAATTGCAACTCGTGACAGACCCCACCGACCGAACTACTTCGTTGGCCACGTAGCTAAACATCTCCATAATCATCCAATTGTCAAAAGGACACTTGCCATTAGCGACCTTCACCTCTCCTGGACAATTCACACAAATTCGTCCACAATAACAAGAAAATACAAGAAAATACTCGCCATGTCGGGCCTCCAAAACTCAGATCCGCGGAAGCGGAGCCCCAAATTCCCAGTTCAGCAAATGACAATTCTTGGTTGGTCTACAGCTTCATGAGAAGCAGCACTTTTGTTGATATTTGTAGCATTATGCCGAATCTGCGAACCCATCGCCTTCATGTCGATTTTTCCATACGTCTACTATATGGTACAGGATTTTAAAATCACCAACAAACCGGAGGACCTCCCAATGTATGCAGGAATGGTGACCTCAGCTTTCGCTTTCGCCGAATTCTCCTCGGGAGTTGCTTGGGGTAGATTATCCGACAGAATTGGACGAAAGCCGGTACTTTTGACGGGTTTGGCTGGAACGGCACTAAGCATGTTGATTTTTGGTTTCGCTCCCAGTCTGCCAGTTGCCTTAATGGCAAGAGCTTTGGGAGGGCTACTCAATGGGTATGTGTCAAAGCTCTGCGCTGCCGGGATCATTGTGGCTAATTTGAGTTTCTTTCCAGAAACATCGGAGTTCTTCAGACCACTGTCGCTGAAATGGTTACCGTCAAGGAACATCAACGTGTGTATTTTGCATACATGCAGATTGCTTCGTGCTGACAATTTACTAGCCCGCGCGTACACCATCATGCCTTTCGTTTGGTGTCTTGGGTGAGTCCGACAATGATTGTTCGAATATTCTGATTCTAACGTATCCGTAGATCAATCCTCGGACCTATGCTTGGCGGAGCACTTGCCAATCCTGTGAAGAATTACCCCTCGATCTTTCCCGACGGATCAATCTGGTCCAATTATCCGTATTTACTACCTAACCTGGTCTGCACCATCATCGTTACTTTTGGAGTGGTGATTGGAATTTTGTTCTTGGAGGAGACTCACCAGGAAAAGAAGCATCGACGCGATCCGGGCTTAGAAGCTGGAAGATGGATTATCCGAAAAGTTACAGGTGGAGGATCTCGAATTTCAAGCCGCGAAAAGGTCATGGATTTCCAAGAGGCCGTGGCCCTCTTACACGAAGACGAACAGCCTCCAGGATACAGAACAAACGAAGGATCACCTCTCCTACCATCCACTCCATCGCCTGAGCCAAATGAGGAATTGGATCTTAATGACACTACGACTATTTACAAACCCAAGCCAGCAGTGTCGAAAGCATTCACAAGACAGGTTGTTTTGAACATTATCGGTTATGGAATCTTAGCTTAGTAAGTTATGCACCTCTTTCTCTTACTGCGGTTTGACTGACTTGGCATCAGCCACACCATCACCTTCGATTCTATGCTCCCCACCTTTCTCAGCACACCCAAGGAACAAGGAAGCTCCATGCCATGGTCTTTGCCATTTAAGTTCGTTGGTGGCTACGGACTCACGGAACCCGAGATTGGGGTTGTTTTGGCTGTTCAAGGTGCATATTCTATGATGGTGAATGTTTTCCTCTTCCCAATGATTGTCCGAAAAATTGGTGCGTTGGGATTGTTCAGGATGATTGCCATCTCCTATCCGCTACTCTACATTGCAACACCCTATCTCGTCCTTCTCCCGGAGCAACTTCAAATGGCTGGTGTTTATGTCGTGGTCATCTGGAAGTGCACATTTTCAACCCTCGCTTACCCTAGCAACGCCATTCTTCTCACCAATTCAGCACCATCTCTCCTGCTCCTCGGTACGATCAATGGAGTGGCTGCCTCGACTGCAAGTCTTTGCCGAGCATTTGGGCCCACAGCCTCTGGCTTCCTCTTTTCCGCCGGTCTTAGCTCAGGTTACTCAGGACTTGCATGGTGGTGCAGTGCCATCATCTGTATATTTGGAGCAGTTTTGAGCTTGAGTATGAGCGACAAGGGAGGACGAATGGACCCAGACGAGAAGAGTGAACCCGAACCGGAGTTGGGATTCGAGGAACA
The DNA here is from genome assembly GCA_900184765.1 of Hymenoscyphus fraxineus. Lineage (NCBI taxonomy): Eukaryota > Fungi > Ascomycota > Leotiomycetes > Helotiales > Helotiaceae > Hymenoscyphus > Hymenoscyphus fraxineus. The sequence goes on along the minus strand of LT855429.1, from coordinate 127,429 downwards.
GATCTTGGATCACAACGCCCTTGATTCAGCGATTGCCGCGGCGAAACCCCGAGATGACTCGATATAATCATGCCTTGCATACGATTCACGAATTTCCTTGGACCCCCTACATCGATTTCGAATCTCCGTTAGCGTTCCTGGGTTCTCTTTTTTTTCTATTCTCATTGGTTTCCTCGGGAGGACTACTTGTATAAATTTCTGGGCATACTTTTTTCTTCTTCTTTCCTTTTGTTATCCTCGTCGTCTTAGATATCCCTCTTTTCTTTCGCCGGCGTCTTTACATGAGCGGGGGGTTTTTCCCAACTTTCCGAGAGAAGGAGATGTTTGTTTTCTTTCTTCGGCAAGGGAGTTTTTTTTAACCATATATTTCTTTTTTAATATCTGTTTCTCTTTTCCTTGGTTCGGTTCGGTTTGGTTTGGTTTCAGCACAAAAGATCTTTTGTTTTTTGTTTCATGTTTTTTGTTTTTTTCCGCGGGAGTTTTTATAAAGATGGAAAGGGATATGGTTCAAATCATTTGGTTTGGGATTTTTATGTATATTTTTTTTCTTTTTCTTTGTCGTACCCCGGGAAGGGGAAGCGGGGAGTTTGTGCTTTGCTTTGCTTTGCCTCATGGATGCGGTAGGGTGGGCTGGATGGGATGTTCCTGCTTTTAGGCGGGTGGAACGGGTATGGATGGATAGATGGATGGGAGGATTTGGGAGGACTTGGGATGGTATGGAAGGGATGGGATGGGATAGGTTAGGTATAGGATAGGATAGGATAGGTTAGGTATAGGACGGAAATGTAGAATTCTTTTTTCTTCTATTGATTTGGTTCCTGGTTTAAATGGGATATGGGAAAGGGTGGGATAGGATAGTCTTTAGGGGGGAAGGCTAGAGATTAGTAGGTAGATATAAGTAGATATGTTATTTATCACTGCTTAGCTTTGTTTTAGATTCTATTACTATTACGTTAAATTTAAGAACACTTTATCTTATGTGATTTTGTTTTTTTGTTTTTTTTTGTGTTATTTAGGGAGGGAGGGAAGGAGGGAAGAGGGAAGAGGGAGGGGGAAGGAGGGAGGGGATAGGTAGATAGGTAGGTAGGATAGAGGAAGTAAAGAGAAAGAAGAGAGGTTTTTATTTAATTTTCTTTTCTTTTCTTTTCTTTTCTTTTCTTCTCTTAGAAAATATTAAGGGGTATAAAGTAAAGTAAAGTAAAGTAAGTAAAGTAAGTAAGTAATTATCTTTATACCGAGTACCGCGAGTTTTATAAGTATAAGAAGTTAAGGTAGAATAAAATAAGCTTCGGAGTAAGGAATATTATATTATACTTCGACGTATACTTAATTTGTTATATATTATATAAAATATAGAATTAAATTTTATTTCTCTAGGTAGCTAGCTATTAGTAAGTAAAACAAGCGAAAGGAAGAAAGAAATAGAAAGGGAAGGGAAGGGAAGTAAGGAAGTAAGGAAGGAAGAAAGAAATAGAAAGGGAAGAGAAGGGAAAGGAAAAGGGAACTCAGGGAACTTAGGGAAGGGGATAATAAGCGAGTAGATTATTTACTAGAAGTAGTAGAGGTCTTGGTTTAGTAGAAGCAAGAATTAGAAGGTATTTAGATTTCAAGGGAGGGTATAGAGGGGTAGGAGTATAGTATAGGTTATTACTATAGATGAGGTAATAGGTATTAGAATAAAGAAAAGAAGAGATAGATCTCGGTAACGGAAGTGTAGTGGGAGTAAGATTACGTAGCGTGGAGACGAGAGAGATATGGGGAATTAAGCTTACCGTAGGATATAGTATAGCCTTACAGGTAGGGAGGTAGGTACCGTTGAATATCTTACTCTTACTACTTCTAGAATGCTTACAGCAGTGGTTGATTCTTGGCAGGGCGTGAGATTCTGTCACTTTTTGGGTTTTTCGCTTGTGGAGAATGGAGGGTGTACTGTACTCGGTGTGTGCGGTAAGCTTAAGTTATGCTTGGGGTTTTTGAGTACTAGGGTACTGGGGAGGGTCCAGGGCAGTTTTGTGATGCTTGGATGGTTTGGGGGTTAGGCTTTTTGGGTGCGAGTAGAAGAGGGACAAGGATATGTATAAGAGAGTAGGTATTGTTCTCTGTCCTTTAGACTTCAAGACTCGGTAATAATTTATTTTATTTTCTTCTCTGAGCTTCGCTATAGTATGCGTAATCTTGCAGTACTTTATGAGTTATGGTACATGTTATATCTAGGGAGTACATGATAAGTTGGGTTTTCTGCTTGACTACCTAGGTACGAATAATAACATTAGTTTTTCTCAACCCCTCCTTCAACGGCAACAAGAAGTCCTGGAACCCGAGGAAGGATCCTTCTCCCTGTACATTGATACTAAAAGAGACACTTCGTCAAAAGTAGTATAAGATCTTCATTTCCTCCGCCCACCCGATTCCTATCGCACTGCCTGCAGATGGCGAGATGGACGTACTTGGTCCAACAACACCGTCATTTTCCCTGGTCGAAAGAAGCAGTCAGATAGATATGTGCAGGATCTCACTGCTTGAAGTATATGCAAGCAGCAAGCTATCCGTCCTTGCCGAGGGCGTACAGTACAAATCCCTTTGATCTTTACTTTTTTCAGCCACTACCGGTATTCGATATTCATGGAAAGAGTAAGATGTGCGATGCTCGTTAGCCATTTTGGACTTCTCCTACCGGATCTTATATCTTGGTAGGGAGTCTGTGCCTGGATGAAGATTTGGATATACATCCTTACTTTACTTGATCCCTACCACCTACACATAATCGCCCGGCCCGCGCTTGGCTGGGCCAATGCTTTGGAACTTTCGTACCTCTTTGATGGTGATTGGTCCAAGCTCTTATCAGGATGGGATTTTGATTGCTGAAGCTTCCTTATCTATACGTATTTCGTACACATAGCAATTGGATGGGAGAGTAGTGAAGAGCTGAGGTTTTGCAAGGTCGAGTAGCCGCAGTGAGGGATGGTGCTGCAGTGCGTGATGAGTGATCAGTGAATAAATCCAGGGCAGTCAGCGATGTCGGAGAGATGTAAATAGTGAAGGAGTAGGTACTGCTGGAATCTAGCCCACGATGTCATACCAAGGTACTCCGCAGATTGGTGTTTGTCAGGAATTAGAAAGATATCGTGAGGCTTCATATCCAATTTTCTTCTCCCACTCCCACTCACTATCGCCGCCAATGACCGGGCAGAATTGCTATCTTGACTCTTGCCTACAAGCTACAAGCTACAATCTACACCCAATTGACTGCGCCCCCCGCGACTTCTTTTTCTGATCTAAACTCTCTCGAGTGCTCCTTCTCTCTCTGATCCAAACCATCTCGAATGCTCCTTCTCTCCCCGAACTCTTGCTTTGCCTTGAATTGATATCCAGTCTGGACCCCGCTTGTCTTCATCATTTACTCGATACTTCCCGTCGTACATCCACCTGCATCCAACTCAGCCCCCAGCTCCAGCTACTGTAGCCAGCGTCGCATTGCACATCTCCATCCCCATCGCACATCTCAGCCCAACTTGACCTCCAACCAACCCAACCCAACCCCAAATCGGATCCACCACAGCCCTGGAATTTGATAGCCCAACCTCATCATATCCATACATCCATCCCATCCCATACCATACCTGGTTACTTACCAAGGCAGCAGCACTGGCTGACAGCGTCAACCAAAAAAAGAAAGTCAGACGACGCTCGAAGCGCACATCCGCCCACAATCCCATCGCGGCTTCACGAAGCTTACGCACCTTGTACCACGATACCCCATTTCTTGTATCCACCGCCGCACTTCTGCGCTCCCTTGCGCTGCGCACAATCCAAACGCCTACGTCGTGCCAAAGGCGGCGCACCGAGCAGGCGTACGGCCCAATGAAGCAAGACTTTCCTCCTCAAGCGCCAATTCGTTAACCACGAGAGAGCGATCGCGTAAGAGAGGAGTCGTGAGCGCCGCGAGAGCCTCAATCGAAAAAAAATCCGGGGTAAACCGAGGCGCAAAACTCCGTACTCCTCCGTACCTGCGATTCACCCTACCTGACCCTACGCTACCTCCAACGCCGTCGCGGGATTCCTCGAAGAGTGGAGGGCACGGAAAATTCCATACCTGGACCGATCTCCAGACGGGCTCATCATACAAGGTGGACGACGACGGGGCGCAGACAGGTAGGATAGCATACAGAGGGGAGCATGACTTCCAATTCGCGCCCCTCTCCTCGGACTTCCAATAGCGGTGGTGGTCCTCCTGCCAAACGAGCCCGAGTCTCATCGCCCGATCAATCGGTACCAGTGGCCGAGAGTCCGCGCAGTACTGAGGAGGGTGATGTACCTAGTCAGCCATTACCGGAGAAGACGGGGAGTAAGGCAGGGCAATCGAGTAGCTTTCGCAATGTGAGTGCTTGCAATCGTTGTAGATTGAGGAAGAATCGGTGTGACCAGCGATTACCGAGTTGTGCAAGCTGTGAAAAGGCGAACGTGAAATGCGTGGGCTATGATCCAATTACCAAGAGAGAAATACCAAGGAGGTGAGTTTCGCATAATCTTTTTGGTGATGAGGAATGATAAAGTTACCGACACTCGCGATGCGGTAAGGCCGAAGTCTTGTTTTGTTAACCTGTAATCGCAATAGTTACGTCTTTTATCTCGAATCCCGAGCGGCCTATTTGGAAAAGGTCCTTGAAGACAATGGCATCCCATTTGCGCCAGCAGATGTTCTCGAACATGCGTCTCGACCAGGCGCAGATTCACATCTCATTCAGACCCCAAGCGATGATGGAAGACAATCCTACATAGGAAGCGAGATAGCTTCAAGCTCCTACAAGAATAACCCCATGCCCAATTTAGGAAATGTGTCAATACAAGGTGCTTCGGACTCGCGTCATTTGGGCTCTGCAACGGGCATATCATTTGCGCGCGTGGTTTTTGCTGCTGTGAAATCTTCGGTATCTGGATCCACGAGTGATAAGAGTGGTGTGAGACCTTCAAGACCTCCCATTTCAAGCAAGGCCGCTGGACCTGGAACTGGAGGAACTTCCATGAGAGAGTCATTTTTTGGGCTCCACACGAAACCTATGATGAAACAAGCACCGTTGCCATCGAAAGAACTGGGTGGTCGGCTCGTGAATTTCTACTTCGAACATGCAAATCCTCAAATCCCAATTTTACATCGTGGTGAATTCATGAAAATGTTTGAACTAGCGTACGCAGAAGGAGATGCGAGAGTTCGGACGGCGAGGGAATTATTCATGCTGAACATTGTCTTTGCAATTGGCGCGGGCATCTTCCTTGGAGATTCGTCTGATCGCGAGAAGAAAGATGGATTGGACGAAGGGAAAGACCCAACCATCGACCAGCAATATCAACCTGAAGAATACCACGCCTCGGCCATTATTCATCTGGAACCTTGTCTGGATAGACCGGAGGGTTTTGGTAGTGGACTTGACGAGTTGCAATATGTCTTACTCTTAGCAGGCTTTGCTCTTTTGAGACCAGTGGCTCCTGGTTTGTGGTATATCATTGGAGTTGCGGTTCGCTTAGCTGTAGATCTTGGTCTTCATCATGAGGACGGTAAAGATGTTGATGTTGGCCTGGAAGATCCATTGCAAGATGTCCCTGAAACCGATCTTGCTCGACAACAAAAACTACGAACCATTCGAGAAAAGGGGCGACGGGAGTGGATTCGAGACTTTCGTCGCCGCCTATGGTGGTGTGCCTACTCCTTCGATCGACTGGTATCAACCTGCGTTGGACGGCCATTTGGTATATCAGATCAAGTCATTACAACAGAATTTCCTTCATTATTAGATGATAAATACATTACGCCAGCAGGATTCCAGCAACCACTTGGAGTAGAGAATGAACCTTCTTACAAACATGCCGCTTACCATTACTTTCGATTAAGATTACTGCAATCGGAAATTTTGCAGGTCTTACAACATCAGCAAGCACAACAGGCTCGAGCGGGCGGCGCAAATCAACGAAACCCATACATGCACACCGCATTACCTTCACCATTTCTGGCAAAGTTCGGTACTTTCAGATCGTGGCGTATCGATATCGATAAGCGACTCTGGGAATGGAAAGAATCCGCACCAACCAAACAGGAGACTGGGGTTGCGTTTTCAATTGAATTTTTAGAATTAAACTACTGGCAATGCGTCATCATGCTTTACCGACAAAGCTTGAGTGTACCTCAAATATTCGAAGGTGAATTCAATACCAGTAATGAAGTCGATAGTCCTAATGTTCATAATGTTGAATTGCGGGAGGATGAGGAACGGGTGTTTGTCAAGGTTGCAGAGGCTGGTCAGAGAGTCTTGAGGTTGTATCGAAAGTTGCATCGTGTACATCTCGTCAATTACACCTTCTTGGCGACGCATCACTTATTCATGGCTGGTATCTCATTTCTCTATGCAATTTGGCATTCTCCAATTGTGAGAAGCCGATTGGTAAGTCATCACTAGCATGATCTTGAAACATAGCTAACATTGGTAGACATTGGATGAAGTAGATTTCACCATTCTAGCCGCAACTTCAGTTCTGGGTGATCTGATCGAGAAATGCCCTCCCGCGGAAGCATGCCGTGATGCATTTGACCGTATGTCAAAAGCTACAGTAAATATGTGCATGTCAACCACCGGGTTCAGTTCTTCCGTGGGAGGCATTAATTCCGGTCGCTATTCTTCTAACCATCGATCCTCCAATCACAACCGTCAAGACTCTACCGAATTTAACAACAACCGTCGACCATCTCGCCCTCGACCGAAACCGCAATTCGATATGGGTCTCAATGATCTTCTTGGCCCTACAACACCTACTTATCCTAGTATCAAAACGGAATTTGAGATGGGCGGTTCGTTTAGGGGACCAGGACAGAGTGCTGGCGCAGTCCATTCCTCGCCGCCCGAGTATGTGGTCTCACCTACAATCTCCAATGTTGATGCTTCAGTCATTGATCCCAGTCTCCTTCCCTCACCAAGCGCTCCACCTACTTCTGCCTTTCCACCGAATTCCTTCCCTACTATGACTACAACCGCTCCAAATCCATATCCTCCTCAACAAGTAATGGATTTCTCGTTTGCTAATGCACCTGGTATGGATTTTCTGAATAATGGTGCGGCGGCTGTGGGTAATGGCAATAATGGATGGTCGGAAATGGGGGCTGCGGGTGGTGGTGTGGTTGATGGAGGTTGGAATGGGGATTTGGGATTGGGACTTGGTTGGGAGGGTGCCGATCATGATTTCAGCGAGGGGGGAAATGGGGGAGTCGATTTGTTTGATGGGTTCTTCTTTGGTGGGACGGGGGGATTTTAGAACTCGGAAGTCGAAAGGGTGGCGTACATTGAAGAGCGGATGGATAGATGGATGGGTGGATGATGAGATTTTGTGTGTGCTTCTGCTCGTAACATACCCTTGGGTGTTCTTCGTTCGTTCGTTTTGCCTTTTAGCACCTTGATGATTTGATGGCTTTCCTCGGCTTTTACTTTCTCTGGGTTCGCGGGTTCGGGTCTGGGAAAAGCGCGTCGTTGTCGTTGTTTTCTTTACCTTTTTTTTCTTCTTCTGTGGGGAGGGGATACATTTTTCTTTCTTTATTTGTTTATGGATTGATGGATGGAAGGAAGCAAGGATGGAAGCACGCAACGATGCAGGTTTGTTATTTGATGAGGGGACTTGGGGGTGGAGGGGTTGAGGATGGATGGGCTGATGATTGGTTTTGGGTTCAAGGGAATAGGGATTAGGGGTTAGGGATTAGGGGTTAGGTGATGGGTGATACGGCCGTGGGAATATGGATTTGGTGATGGATGGGTGATGGGTGATAGGTGGACGTACGTGGAACATGATTACAGATGATACAGGACAGTACAGTACAGGACATTGTACACTGTACATAGTGGACAGAGAAGAACAGAACAGAGCAGAGTGAGAATACTACCACAGAGAATAAGAGAATTAAGAGAATAAGAGAATAAAGAGTAGTGTATTGATATTAAATATTGAATATTGTGAGGATGTGAGGATGTATGGATGTGTGGATGTGTATAAGGGGTATGGAAGTATAAAGAGATGGAGTAATGGTGTATAGATAGGAAAAAAAGGAAATAGGAAAAAAGGAAAAAAGCTGGCCCCTCGTAAGTAGTACTCGAAAGCTTGGGAAGGAATTTGTGAGGGAAGGAAGGGGGGGGAGGGGGTGAAGGGGTGTATGGTGTGTGAAGTATATTACTATCGAAATCTCTTAAATAAGTTAAATAAGTATAGGATGGATTTGAGATACCTATCTATAGAAGGAACTTGACCTATATAAGAAATCCAACTAACGGAGTATAAGCCTCTAGAAATTTAGGTGATGTAATTCTAGATTCCTAGGGAGATTTTGATAAGTGGTTAGGTAGGTTAGGTTAGGTATATAGTAAAAACCTGAAAAGATGAATGGAAATTTATACTGTACTTGTGGTGTTATTGAGATACTGTGTATGGAAAGTAATAAAGTGATGATGGTGTTTTACCATTTCTTTTTTCTTTTCTTTTTTCGTTTTTCTTTTTTCTTAAGGGAGGAATTTATAAAAGATGAGATGGTTTTGTGTACTATGCTATACTAGACTTAAGAATAAATAGTTTTAGTTTGTAATCTTATATAAGAGAGAAGAGAGAATTAATATATAATAATGTAGAACTTGATGGTTTTTATAGGAGGGCGTCGGGCACGGGTGTCTGTCTTGCTGATTATGGTCTAGTTATAGTGGATGGTAGCTTGATGTGAGGGGGGTGGGGGTGAGTTTAGATGGAGTAGAGGGAGTGGATGGATGTGTTGATCTCATGGCTACTCTAGCTATTTTTGTTTTAGCTAGGAGAGTAGCTTTGTTTTGCTTCCGAGAGTATTATGCTTGGTTTAGGGGGTGTTTGGCTCGTGCAAATTAGAGATTTGCACTATATAAAAAGATTTGTATGTATATGTTTTTATATAAGATATGTATGCATATCTTAATATGTACGGTCGTTTGGATAGCCGTATAAGTGTTTTACTAAATTAGTTATAAATCTGTCGTAAATCTAAAATCAAAAGTTTTTAGATTTGCACCACCAAAATAAGAATATAAAAGAACTAGAGCTTCTACCTTGCACTTCTTTTACTTTTGTACAAATCTCCGTGCAATTCTTTTAGNCCCCTATACTATCCCCTATACTGTCCCCTATACTGTCCCCTATACTGTCCCCTATACTGTCCCCTATACTGTCCCCTATACTGTCCCCTATACTGTCCCCTACAGTGCCCCCCCTCTACAGTATTCCCCCTACAGTACCCCCCCTGCAGTATCCCTCCGACAATACTCCCCCTATAGCATCCCCCTTACTAACACAATATAAAACTCGGCTAATTTATAGTCGTAAAGCGTAGGAGCAAAAAGAGCGGCGAGGGAGAGCGGCGATGGAGAGCGGCTAGGGAGAGGGGGGTGGGCGAGGGGTACAGATATATAAGATTTGCACCTGAAATAAAAACTTTTGCAACAGCCAAACGGTGGTGCATTTGTTTCCTCGCAATAGTGTAATTTGTATGCAATTCAGGAAACTTTTGCATGAGCCCTTGGGGTCCTCCAGCCCGTGCAAATCTTCGACTTTTGCACCTGTTTTGTATGGAGAGATTTGCGTAGCCAAACACCCCCTAAGGGGGTGTTTGGCGTGTGATTGGAGAAGGGAATTGATTGTAATGGTGGTGGTAAGAGATAAGAGAAGAAGGTATGAAATGTGGCGGGAGGTTGAGATTCTTTTGTTGCTGATGGAGGGTATGATACTTCTTCTTCTTCTTCTTCTTCTTCTTCTTCTTCAAGATTACCTTTTCTTTTAGTTTGACATTGATTTTCTAGTTAGTAGTAGTTCTTCTTATCTATAGAGGATTGTTATAGGGTTTATCTGTGGGTCTTGATGTGTTTTATACTAATAGATGGATAGTTAGCCCTATTATAATTAAGAGGGAATATATCGTTGATTACTGAAAGAGAGGTAACCTGCCCTAGGGAAGTACTAGGTAAGTACGTACTGTATAATATCGTTAGATGCTATATAGAAATTACTAAAGTTGATTGTTGAAAGTGGGTAAGAAAGCTGAGAAACTGGGAGTTTCGGTAGGGAATTAATCGGTGTGGGCTGTGGGTTACGAGATATAATTGCACTCTTGGGATCGAGGGGGTTTTTACAAGTGTTTTCATTGCTACAGGACTCCATCTGGTCTCCCCTTTTATGCTGTTTAGACAATGTCAAAATACAGAGAAATACAGCAGAAGATCTCCTACCTCATACCATCCCTTTCCGTACATAAAAGCCCTTGCCAAGGCTACTCATCACTGAAAAAAGAAAATACATAAAGTCCATCCCGTCGCTAGTGTATGTAACTAGATCCCGAACAATTTCATTCCCATCACTTCCACCAAGCCTTTTGGTTACACTGGTCCTAATACCTTCCACTACTTCTGGATATGATAATGAAAATGATAATGCAAAATGAAAGCCCATCTTTCTCAACACTAGTAAGTCAAATTCCCTGATTTTCTTGTTTTTCTTTCCTGCTTTTTCTTTTGTTTTTTTTTGTTTTTTTTGTATTTCTACCACCGCCACCTCTCCATCCATTCCAAATCGAAATCTAGACCAATCCCCCACAAACCAAACAACGAGCCTCCCAGAGAGAACTCTCAGCTTAGTCCGCGAAAACCGAGAAGAATGATTGGTCTATTCTGTGTGTCGATTATGATTCGCAAATTCCATAACAATTCACCATCACGAGAACCATCGCTTCAACCAGCACAAAGGATTTATACCGCATCTATCCACCACGCCTTTAGCCTTAGAGACGATGTTGTAAAAGAAATAGAGACAAGAGAGGAGGGGGCTAAAGAGAGAGCTTGAACTTGAGTATGCTCTCAAGCGAGAGAGAGCCTTTGCAAGTTGTTTCCCAACATCCGATTCGTCTCGCAAGGTCGTAATCTCGAGTTTGAGAGTTTCAAGTTCAGATTCATTCTCCACGATACGACGTTGCAAAGCGTCGTTCTTGCTGTTGAGATTGCGAAGCTCGGTTTTCTGCTGGATAGACTCCTCTCGCAAGGTCTCATTATCACTCTGTCGATCCAGGGTCTCGAAAGCAATTTGGTCTGCATTGTGCACGATCAATTGAGCGCACCCAGATCTAAGATCTTGATAGTCTTCTGATAGCTTGTTGATTGCTGCAACAATAACAGAACCGCCCTCCGTGAATCTGGTAATAGCCTGATTATTTGACGCTCTCAAGCGCTGGAATTTCGATTCCGACTTGCGTCCAGCGGTCCGCAAAACAGATCTCAAATCGAGGTTGTCGGCCTTCAGTTTTTCAACCGAACTACTAAGTGAGGTAATGTTAGTAGTCTGATTGTCCTTCTCGACTCCCAGCTTCTTGTGCTCGACCTGGAGTTCTTTCATCTCTTTCGTGAGATTTGCCAGCTGGACTTCCAGGCCCATGTTTTTGGTCTCAAGTTTATACTTCGTCATACTGTGTTTTGTCTCGAGGCTCTCAATCTTTTCAGCGTTGGTTGCGTTCTCGGAATCCAGTCTCTTGTTTTCAGTCTGAAGTGTCTCCACCCGTCGTGTCAGAGATGCGACCTGGTCTTGAAGGCCCTTATTTTGAGTCTCAAGTCTGGTTGTCTTCTCCGTCGTTGCTCGGAGATTATCCTTGAGGCTCTCAATCTCTTCAGAACTGATTCCAATTTCGACTTCCCGGCCCTGGCTTTCTGTCTCAAGTCTTGTCATTGTTTCCATCGTTGCTATGCGCTCGTTCTGGAGGCGCTCAAGCATTTCAGTGGCGGTTCTGTTCCGAGATAGGGCTTTTGACATTATGTCCCGAACATCCAGAAGTAATGACTTGACACTCGGGTCCATAGCTGTACCATTCTGATTATCATTAGGGTCATTGACCTCGGTGGTGATATCCTCAGAGTTTCTTGCGAGATCGTGACTAGCAACAGGACTGTTGTCTCCATCGGACAATCCGACATCAGTAACTGCAGGTTTTGCTGCGGTTAGAGCAGATTGCTCAGGATTGTTTTGAGCTTCTACCGGGAGCTGCTTCTCAAAATCTTCGGATTGGGCAGGCTCGGATTGCTCCTCAAATGGCTTACCCTCCGAATGCCCGCCGAGGAGCGGCAGAGTGACTTTGTGGCCCGGATCCAAAGTTTCGTCGGTACTTTGGACTGATTCTTCATCTGTGGCACTCGATGGTGCTGCGGGGGATAGCAGTTGAGTAGTGGTAAAACTGTTATCCAGTTCATCACATGTTGAAGGTTCCTCGACAGGGGATGTTTGCAGCTCGTTCGATGGATCATGCCAGAATTCATCATCACCTTGCCAGAATTCATCATCACCTTGCCGTGAAGATTCTGTATTGAGGACTGTTGGTCGGGTAGTGACCACTGTTGGTCGTTCCACCTCATTACCCACATGTTCATCATCACCATGCCAGAATTCGTCATCAACTTGCCCTGAAGATTCTGTATTGAGGACTGTTAGTCGGGTAGTGATCACTGTTGGTTGTTCCGCCTCATTACCCTCATGTTCATCATCCTTCTCCTCATCGCCACCATTATCTTCTCTAACACCGCTCTCCTCTTTATGGGCATTGATCGCTTCAGTGTCGTCGTCGGCTTCAGTGCCCTCACCTGAGTTGACAGGTTTGCCCAAGATATTCTCCAGATAGGGCGCTGGTCCAGAATGACGTTTTGGAATTACAGATTTAGCAACTGCGAGAGTGAAGACGTTGTTTGAGGCAAGCGCGTTGTTTTCTAAACCTTGAGATAAGGGTGCGAAATAATTATCAGGCATAGACAGCGATTGAGGGTTTCGAGACGCTCGACTACGCGGAAATGTCGTATTCATGGACATGACATACGACTGAAGGGCAGAATCGCTGGCGTACTTTGATGCGGAAATACCAGTCCTTCCCCCCGTGTATTCTGCAAGATTCTTATTGACAACGCTATCAAAATTTGTCTGTTGGAGGAGTGCATATGTCTTCAAAGGGCTTCGCTCGCCAAAGGTCTCGGCTACTGGAGAAACGTCGGATGGAGCTCTAAAAGTGAAAGAATATGATGGATCAGACACCGTAGGAGCACTGGTTAGGTTTGGTATTCCAAGGAACTTTCGTGGGCGTTTTTGAAGCGGCTTGATAAGTCGTCCCTTAGCAGCGTCGGAGGCGGATGGTGTTACAGAAGCCTCTTTGGAAGCGAATAGATTGGCGGTGGCTGCAATGGCATGAGTAAATTGCATAGGAGCATGAAGCCAATCGTCAATTTCAGCGCGAGCCCTAGCCTTTGAGAGAGTAGGAAGCTGCTTAATGAAGCGTTCGGGATACGATGAAGATGTTCCAGGCATTATGGCGGGTGGTTTGGAGGAGGTGGTTTGGAGGAGGTGTTGTGGAGGAGGTGGTTTGGAGGAGGTGTTGTGGAGGAGGTGTTTTGGATAGGGTTGGAGGTTCAAGGTATGTAGTGGGTAGCACGATGGTGGACTGGCCCGAGGATGCTATGACAGAAAGATCCTTCACGGATGAGTGAATGCTGTTCGGATCAAGAAGGTTGTCTGAATGTTCTTGGTTAGCAAGATATTCACCGCTGATGAGGGTATGCTACTCACAGTATGGTGCTTGACCGACGAGATTATGCTACTAAGTAGGAGACAGTATTTTGTCTGATGTCCGAAAGGTGCGATAACACTTGAGTTCTCTGATGAAAATGCTGCTCCTAGCACGATATTTGGCTGATGAACATGCGTCAGCAAAATAATGGTCTCTGATCAAAGGTATGCTATTCATCGCTTAATACATACCTTGTCAGAGTATGCTGGAATAGCACAACTTTGCTTTAGGAAAGTATGCTTAACAAGCACCAAGATCTTCGGATGCGAAGATGCTGCTCGTAGCCCGAGGCTTGTCTCTACAAGAGAATGCAGCAGCAACAAAAATCGTATGCAAGTAAGGTATGCGATAGACAGTGCGTCGAAATCAGAAAGAAGGTAGGCGGATACTCGTTGAGTAGAAGGACTTTTGGGAATAGATCGATGTCAGAGGAAAATAGGTGTCGATGTGGAAAATGGAAAGTAGGAAAGGTGTCTGAGCATCCAAAGAGGTCGAGTATATGAGCACGCTCATAGACTTGCGGTAGGCCATCAGAGCCGTGCGGGGGCTGCGAAGGCAAGGATATTTCCCAATAGATTTCCGCTACGATGTTCAATTCACTCTCCTTCATCTACCTAATGAATTCAGTCCGGAAAGAGTTTCCCCCGCGGGCCATGTCATTTTTCCCAGTTTATCTCGATTCACCCCGAAAAGGTTACAGTATATTGACCTGTGGCTGAACCTTTCTGCTAATTCACCAGAGTCTCGATATCTCAGGGCTTCGAAGAGTTCCAAAGCAAATACCGGAGGCGAGTCTCTATCAAGGTCCTCAAAGTCCATTGGACTAGAAGACCACTGCGTCTCACACTGTCATACCCGCCGTGTTTTCATTGAATTTGCTAATACTCAGGTCCACGTAGCAGGTGTAGGATATATTATTTGGGTTAAACAGCCCCTGGGGCACTTGAGAGGCTATTTTTACCCCAATAAGTGGAGCCCAGGCTGCCAAGCGCTCTATTAAGGCCTATCTCACTATATAATTCTGGTGGCTAGTTTGGGGATGGTGGAGGGTTAATAAGAAAACCGCTCTTGCGAGCGTACAACAGCAATCAGTGGATTTGTTGTTGTTGTGGACAAGTGATCGAATAGATCAAACGATATATGCAAGCTTACTCAGTCACCCTCGATACGCAAAACACATCCTTGAATTTGAGCTATGCAGGGATACACATAGGAGGCGTAAACCATCGGGCAAACCTACCTTGTCACTCTGTTTGTGTCCTCCTCCTGATCGCTCGCTCAAACGCTGAAGCTCAATTTACCACACATACATCACCAGCTACAAGCAAAACATTTAAATGATAACGCACCTATCTGGAATTATGCTATAATGTTGCACTTAATTAGTTAGACACCAACGTAAAGTCCATTATCTCCCTTCTTTCCAGCTACTTTTCCGAGTCTGAAGTGACACTAGCACTCACCAGTGTGATCGCTTCTGTGCATCTAATCTTTCAAGTTTGCGATCTCCTATTTAAGCAATAATTACCGCAAACAAGTATCCATTAAAAGTATAACCACCACATTCAAACAATTCTCAAGACCTATCTCTTCTACATTCAAACGCAGAGAAATCATGGATAACATATGCCACGGGAAAGGCTCGGTTGTTACCAGGTCGAGGCCCACCACCACCAAAATACCTCCGAAGATCACCCAGCCCAACCAATCAGAACTCCTCGCGTAGCTCCAAACCCCACAAAAGTCGCAAAACAACATTGATATTGCTAAACAAGCAAGNCCCCAATACCCCCCGAACGAAATACCCCCCACGACATACCCTCAAAAACATCCACCCCTAACAGTGGATTTTCTCCTGAGGGGGCCTCCTAGCTACGATGCTGGGGGGCCTAGAGGTTTTGTATTTTTTTTTCTTTGGCTGGTTCGATTCACTAGACTGGGTATGAGCAGATGATATTCCATTTTCAGATTGATGTTCATAGGGGAATTTGATTGATCATGGTCAAACAACCGCCAGACATAGAGCCTAGATTTAGGTTCGGAAGTATCTGAGACAGATTCGCTGTTTTGATGAGCCCTTGTTTTGCAATGCGTTTATAATGATGTAGTAATTCTCATTTGTAGCCACAGCGCACATCTATACCTTGTTCAGATGAGTACCAAGATGAAGCTTCATGTGTTGGATTAATAGTTATGCCAGAAGATCCATGTCCTAGGATCTATGAAATATTGGTCATTTTATGAGCCTAAGTCCGCTGGTACAATTCCAGAGTTTGTTAGAGAAGCATGGGTGCTGTACAAGTTGCGCCAGTCAGCCTGGGTAGTATGAACTTCAGGTTCATCGAATACATACTAGTTTGGGAATATCGTTGATTAAGATTTTGGTGGACATATCAAGATCTCACAGTATAACATCGTTGATATAGTTGGAAGGCTCTCTAGGTACATTGGTCATAATTAATAAAGAACCCTACATGCTAGTCCAATAAACTCCCGAATTTCCTACAATTTCAAAAGGCGAGTTTGACAAGTATCTAGATAGATCCAGGCGTATCTCTAAGTCTTTTACGACCCTTACATAATCCCCCCCGACGCAACTTTCCTGCATCGATGCGCCCCATGTAGAACAGCCAAAGCATCCGTTTGGTAAAACTGATGTCGTCCCGGCCAAACGTTAAATGGAATTCAATTATCCAGTGAAGTCTAGCCCAGTCGCATCGTATTTTCTCTGAAGTACCCTCCTGGTGCGGCGGTCCGCTCCGTTGAAAAGAGTCCCAAGAAATGGTAAAGTCTATCCCCAAAACGTGGCGCATGATAAAGCTGAGGTTCAACTTCTCTTCAATAAAGGCACAGTCGAATTCGATATAAGCTTCATTCCGTGAATTTACCGACTTTTATAGAATCCGTGTATATTATATAGCAACTATACTAAAAAATAATAGCTTTTAAAATATCTATTAAATACTACCTATTCCTTTTAATTTGTAATACTATTAATACTATTAATATTATCTGTATATACGAGTATATTCTATACTAAATAGCCTCCTAAATCGACCTAGCTCGATAATAAGGTATTAAAGATAGTATTTATAACTCTGCTGCCCTTAGTCTTACTAACTTCGAAGGTATTATAAAGGAGTTCTCTTATACTTCTAGGTCTATTCGATATATTAAGGAGGAGCTTTTAGAGGAGATATCCTTAGCTCTAATTCTATAGTATAAGTATAAGCTAGGACGTATACTAGAGTAGGATAATCCGGATATTAAATAATATATCTTAGACCTCCTTTAATAAGATAATAAATTAATAAGGAACAAGATAGTAGATTATATATATAATAAGTTTAACCTTATACTATCTGAATTATAGATATTAAGGCTATATAAATTAATAGGGATAATACATAAAAAGCTTACCTATATTATAAGTTAGTAAGACGTTTAATTAATATAAGGATAAAGAGATAGATCGAGTACCTAGGATTTAAAATAACTTATTTTCCTTAACAAATCTACCTTAAACAAAGCTATAGGATTACGTTAATACAGATAGGCTCTAATAGGTATATAAGCGTAAGGAAAGTAGTTTTTAAAGAGATCGCGAGTCTAGTCTATATTACCGGTATATATATTAGATAGATAGCTCTTACCTTTAATTATATAAGGCGTAATAATAGTAGAGATATTTAAAGAGTAGCTAGAGTTTATAATATTACTTTAATATAATATCGTTCCTAGAGAGTATAATATAATTATCCTAGATAATTATACTATTTATTAAAGTAAATAAGTTAAAGAGATATATAAAAGATATAGTATAATAATTAAGTATTTACCTTTATACTATCTTTAATTTAATCTAATTAAAGAGAGCTTTAAAGACTTTAAAACCTTAATTTATTATTACTATAAATAAGCGTATATTAAGCTAGATTATATAAATTTTCCTACCTTTTTAATAAAGTAAATATAGGAATTAGGTTAGGGAGTTAGTACTAAAAGGAGAGCTAGAGGCTACTTTAGGAATTACTTTTATAAGGTCTAAGGTAATAATAATAATATCTAATTAAATCCCCTAAATCCTACGCTCCTTTATAATAAATCCCTTAAACCCTATACTCCTCTATAGAACCTAGTATTATCTACTTGTTACCCTAATAAACCCTCTAAGATATATATACGTTCTATAGATTTCTATAAGTATTAAATCCTTACGTTTAAGAGTTATATAATTCTTCTACTAAAACTAATATACTAATATCTAGGTTAAGGTATTTATAAATAGTATTAAATTAAAGAGTTATTCTTTTAAGCTAACTATAGAAGATATTACTAGTATCTAACGCTATAATAATTATAGGAGCTCTTCTAATATCCTCTACGCTAGTATCTATTATCTTATACTAGTATTCGACGCCGCGAATAGGTACTTTAAGGCGTTCTAGGGGTACGTAGGTATAATTAATCCGCCCTATAAACATTATAGAAATTAGTAATAAAAAAGGCTAGTATAATAAAAGTACGTATAAATAATAAAAGCGGGTCCGTCGACGATTGTCTTATTTATTACGACCGGGTTAGGTATATAGGACTTGTTATAGTTATTCGTAGATACTATCTTATTATATTTACTTAAATTATTAATATCTTAAGGTTAAATTAACGTTAAAATAACCCTTACCTAGCCTAGTCGAGAGGCGGTCGGAGTAAGCTCGGCGCGCTAAATCTAGTATTCGGGGGCTAATTTAAGCCGCGCTAAGCCTCTTTTATAAATTTCTAGTATTAAAACACTATAGACTTAGCGTAGTAGTTTAATATTACTAAAGCGAATTAAATAATATTTAAATAATATAACGTCTAATTATATAACAAATAATATTACTACTAAGAATAATACTATAGAGAATACGAATTTAAGGTAAAAAAATTTATTTAGGATTTTTTAAAAAAGGCTCTTATTCTCTAACTTTATTATCTACCCTATTATCCTCTATATTGTATTCTTCTTATATACTACTTAGCTAATCCTCTAAATCGTTATTTAAATATTCTTTATTATCTAGTATAAATAAGGTAGGATTAGAGGAAAGTTTAATAGAACTAAAACTACTATTACTAAGAACTCTAGATAGTAAAGACGTAGGTATAGGCGTAGGCTTAGGCTTATTAGTAGATCTAGTATTACTATTTCGAAGCTCTCTTTTAAATATAGATATACTAGATTTTATATACTTTTAAGTACTAAAAGAGATATCTATCCCTTATTATTTGTCTATATTAAGGTCTTAGAATTACTTAAATATAATTCTATTACCTATATATTAATATATAACTATATTTATAGTATCCTTCTCCTAGTTATTATTTAAATCTATCTACTTTATATACGAATTCTATATTATAAGAGGAGAAGAGAAGTTATATTATTTATAATTAATAGCGCTTAAAGAACGTAAAGGAAGAGTTTATATAGGGGTAAATTCAATAGAACAATATAGACCTAGTAGACTTTGCTCGGAGGATTTAGACTAGAGTCTATATTATACCCTATTATATAGAGGAGGGTTTATTATTCTACTCTTGTCTCTAGTAGTAAAATTCTAGTAGATTACTATACTTAGGGGCTAACCCTAAGCACCTAGACTAATAAATATAGGAGTTAATACTAGAGAGTCTATATCTACTACCCTTTTATTCTTAGCTTTTTTATTCCTTATAAAAAAGTCTAAAAGTAACTAAGCTAGTATAATACTCGAAAGAGCTCGTCCTTTTATAATATTTGTCGCCTACCTTAAAAGGTATAATTAAATAATCTTATAGTAGGTTTTATTATCTAGTTTCTTATAGTAGGATCTATAGATATTCGAGTATATTTAACACTTATATTAAAAGGCCTTCTAGATATCCTTCTTATATATAGTTCGACCTATAGTAGCTTATACTTCTAATACTAAATCGTTAAGTTATTATCTTATTATACTTATTAATCCCCTAGTCTTCTCTTTCCTTATCCGCTAGACTCTCTCCTTCTTCTCCTAGTTCTTTTACTTCTTATAAATCTTTATCTTTTTAACAGCTTTAATTACGTTAGTAGGTTATATTAAAGGCTAGTAGTTTTATCTATAATCTAAATTAAAAGCGTCTAATATTTTAAGCTTATTAAAAGGCTTTTTATACGTATATACGCCTATCTTCTACTCTTTTAATTTTACTACCGCCTTTATATCTTTAGAATTCGTAGGAGGTAGAGGTTAATTTAGATTATAGTCGAGACTATAATTTATAGTAATATAATAAGGTACTAAGA
The DNA here is from genome assembly GCA_900184765.1 of Hymenoscyphus fraxineus. Classification (NCBI taxonomy): domain Eukaryota; kingdom Fungi; phylum Ascomycota; class Leotiomycetes; order Helotiales; family Helotiaceae; genus Hymenoscyphus; species Hymenoscyphus fraxineus. Next base: position 107,489 of record LT855429.1, on the reverse strand, counting down.
GGACGTTTTAAGGGTACTTTTCTAATTCTAGGTACTCTTTAAGCTCCTACTAATCCTTTAGTAAGCTAACGTTAAAGGCCTTCTAATTACTCTTTAGACTATATAATATAGACTAGGATTAAGGATTATATTATTTACTATACTATCTAAATTTCGACTTAATATAATTAAATATATCCGACTCGATTTACTCCTTAATAGGGAAATAGACGTTCTCGCGGAAGCTATCTACTAGGTTTAATTTCTTAGAGAACGCTATAGTATTTAGTTCTCTATTAAGAGAACACTAGATATTTAATAGTATAATAGGTTTAGGAGGGGGGGATAGATATTATCTAGAGGCTCTCCTAGCCTTATAAGTAGGGGGTAGTATAGAGTAGTTTAATAAAGTTTTACTTATTTATTATCTATCTATATTAAAAGGTTTATATAACAAATTATCTAACTGTTTAATAGCTAATTTAGTAGCTCTTTTAGCTTAAAATCGCGCACGATTAGCTTCGAGTTCTTTAGCCTCCCTAGTATCCTCCTAAGCCTTAAACGCCTTATAATTACGTTTATAAGTCTCTACTTTTTATACTACTAATTCTACTAGTATTGTCTTTATTAAAGTATTATCTTAAGTATCTTATTCTCTAATAGCTTATTATTCCGCCTCTCTATCCGCTCTATACTCCCTCTATATTATCTTTAAATATCGAGTATCCTCTAAGTCCTAACTATCCTCGATATCCTCCTTTATACTATTAAACTCTCTTAAAGCCTCTCGGCGTACCTCCTCCTCCTCCTCCTCCTCCTCCTCCTCCTCTTCCGACAATAGTAATAGATCCCTAGGCGTTAGTATTATAGTAAGTCGAATTCGAGAGGGAGCGCGTAATAGATTATAAGACAATTCTAACTAAGGAATAGGAGTAAGAGGACTAGTTCTAGCTCTTAATCCTACTTATAAAACTACCCTTAGAGATATAGTCTTTTAAGGCTTTACTAGAGGCTCTAGCAGAGGCTCTACTAGAGGCTCTACTACTATTTTACAACCCCTTTTTAGTACTATTCTAGTAGGAGGTTTAGCGCTATTTCGAGTATTACGTAGTATATTTAATATTAAAGACTTTAAGAATAAGATAAATCACTTTGTAGATATATTTAATAGATATTTCAAAAGCTGTTATTTTTTAGTATGGTTGCCATACAATATACACGGATTCTACAAAAGTCGGCAAATTCACGGAATGAAGCTTATATCGAATTCGACTGCATCTTGCTCGCTGGCGGAACGTGCGGGGTGATTTGGATCATACGGGAAACGGGCACGAGGAGCAAATCTTGCACGATCTTCTGCGCTCATCTTTGTGGTACAATCTTGTTCACCGGACATGTGCTCTTTTCTATTGAATATCGAGATATTTTGCTCCACGTGTCTTTTCTTGGTAAGATGATCAAGAAATTTGAGGTGATATTTGAGGTGACTCTCGCATAGCTTAAACGAATGGGCCATCTTGAAGACGAGTTCGAAGCTTTTGTATTTGCCCATCCGTACGAACAGCTGATTGCGAAGACATTGATTTATCGAAAGCTCCATCCATGAGCTCGTAGAGACTCTTGAATGATCGAAGAAGTCATTTGACTCCCAAAAGAATGGCGTGAGAGCAAGAAGGGCGCAATTCTGTATGAGTGGCTCTTGTGCTTGAGGCTCCGTCGATTTGATTAACGCAGGTACTATGTAAAAATGTCAGCGGTCAACTCGCTGTAATCGCCCCTGTATGATAATCCTCAAACGGGAAACCAACTCACGTATATCTCCGTCGCGGGTTCTGTGATCAAATTGTCGGTAGTCGATTGGAAAGTTGATGTAAAAAGTGTTTTGCTTATAGAAGATTGGTTTGGCCTCGTCGTGCAATTGCCGGCAAGCTAAAGAAACGCTGACAATATCATGATAAGGATATTGTAATCCTGGAGGCCATCTTGGTCGGATTCTGCGAGGGCTGCTGAGGACGTACTCGAGGATCTTGGCGCGTACATCGTAGCAGATTGTAAGGAGAGACACTGAACCTGAGTCAAGCGCCATGGTGGGTTGGAATACCTGGAACGGATTTGTTGGAAGTGATCGCACACGGTAATGTGATTGAGATCCTTCACGAGGCAAATCCGCGGTTTTGATTTCCGCGCTCGATAGCAGCTGGCAACAAGACCGAATTCACCGAGTACTTAGTCTACACCAACGGCTCACCCATGAACAGACATATGAAAGCGGGGGACTACCATGGTGAATTGAACAGTGGAAGGGTCAATTGTAACCCTTAAGGCAATTGGACGTTTACTTGCTCATAAGGCTTTTCCGAAGCTGGTTGGCAGAGCATCGCCTTCTCTCAACGGAAGCATCAACAACAACAATATGCAGACAAATCTGTTGCATCCCTTTCAGGGTGTTCAGTGGCGCCATCCATGGCGAGCCCAACGTAAGTAGCAATTGTCGCAGACAAAGAAACATCAACTAACTACTTCACAACACTTCTGGATCGAGTAAGATTCCTGGTCGTTACTCTATATATACCTCTTTTTATATTCACGTTCGTCCTGGTCACAGATGAAGGGGGCACATATATGGGACCAGCACCTGGGGTTTGGAGAGCCCCAGGGTGCCACACGCACTTTCTATTCCTATTCTTATTCCTAAAAACAGAAACAAAAAGGATAGCTACAACAGTCGCTCAGTAGTACAAATGGTAGTGTACAAATAGGGATGGTGGTGGGCGAGAGAAAGAGAGCCCTAGGCATACGCTTCCTACTCTCGGGTAGGAAATATAAAGTTATTAATAGTTCCTACCCCGCCGCTAGCTTATATAGGTCGGTCGTCCTCACGTGATATAAAAACATCCCCTTTAGAATAAAAGTATTCTAAAAGCGTTATATAACTAAAATAGTTATATAAATAGTTTAAGATAAATAATAATCTTATTACTTATTACCCTAGGTAAAATAGGACAATTAATTATGTTTTACCGGACTTATAGTATAATAACTTTTAGTAGGGTGTGAAGAGCAATCCCCGCCTCTCTTACCAAGGGAGCCGGAAGCCGTAGACAATTTAAATCCCAACGACCGCACAACCACGGAAACCGCAGCAGGTAAGAGGGAAAATAATTGACAAGATATCATGGCTCATACCATAATCTCAGAATCGCAAACGAGAAACATCGCCATCCCCCAAGAGACCTCGAGCGATGACGAAATAATAGACTACATAGACCTCCATAATCGTTTATATAGTAAAGAGTCTATAGAACGCTAGAGTAAGAACGAAATTTACACTCTCATGGGTCTTTCCACCCGATTGCACGCCATAGAAACTGTGAAAACTACGAAGGTTTCAGGAGGTACTGTAGTAGGTATATACCTTAGAGTTGAGCTAAGAGCTAACTGCATAAAGGACACGTATCAGTAAACATTTCCACCCAAGTCACATAGAAGACAACTTCGGTACGTTGGATTGTTAATCTTGCCCAGACCCTATTTCATATCGTTATAGATAAGTGGATATCATTGTGAGGAGTGCTAGCTAAGCGATATCCGAGCTGATGATGCATATTGGCGTTTTCCCACATACCTTTCCTCTTACTGGTATCGACCTCAAGGAACTATTAATTAAATTACATATATCTATTGCTGCCCGCAAACCACACTCTCTTACAACCATCGACTACAACTACTAGTACAAAATCCTGGAGTATCTTCTCGTCAGTCAGATCCTAATGACGCCACGTACGTCTTAGGAATGACTCGGAACCCCCTATCAAGAAGCTAAGGCTTATAGATATCTCTCTTGTATGCGACGATGCATATCATATCTCCTTCACAAAAAACAAGTTCTACTCGGTACTTTAAATTAATTCGTGTACAGAAGCGGAACTAGCATCGTCCGGTAGAATATCCACGCGCTAACATCGGTAAGTTCGACTTATTTTCACTCTTGTTAATCGGTGTCGGAAACGAGATGGCTAATGCGTTTTTGTTTAAAGGGGGATTTCTCGATTTATCCCTTATGGCACTTATAACTAAATTGCTTATCCCAAGTATGATGCAGGAAGACGACTGGGCAAATGGCTGCATTATATTCATCCGAATCGCTATAATCTACCTCGAGCGATGAAGAATACCGCCGCATTGAGAGATCCGAGGACCCCGAATATTGTTATAAAAGTCCCTAAATATTCCACCTCTGTCAAAAGTATTATCAAGTGTACTCGGCGCGGTACGGCAGTAATCGATACGCTTATAACAAGAGCAATCACGTGCCAGAGTATCCATCTTCCTACACAGAAATTAAGCAGCATTCCAGCAACGATCCACGGATGTATCACTACGGCATTCTCTTCTTTCCATCGGAGCTAAGGAAAAGCCTAAGGTTCAGATATACAACAAAACCTCCAGCGAAGAGACCAGCAATATAGAGAACAGTATAAAGAGTTTCGAACTCTTCATACGGAGGTTGATACCGAACGACTTAGAGGGTTCATGACAGACAATTCCAATATCTTCCCTTTAAACAAGAGAGAAAACACAAGCCAAAGAGTTATAATTACTTAGTATCCAGCACCTCCGCGCCCAAGAAGAAAAATACAGAAATGTCTTTCAACGAAAGATCAAGGAAGATTAGCTGAATAGTCTAGGAAGGTTAAGTCCACACGTCATAAATAGCCTGAGACTTGGAGGACTTGTAAATCTAAATCTAAATCTAGCTAGCTATACTTTAAGTATAGGCCGGGAGTTGGGTTGATTTTAAGGCTGTGTAAGAGATAGTCGTTAGGTTTTATACGAGTACCTCTGTTAGAAGAATTTTTTTAAGAGGGTCGTAGAAGGAAGAGAGTTGGATAGAGAGCTTGGGTTTAGATAGTAGTTAACTGTTGCTTTTTATTAGCTAGGTATTCTAGAGAGGTATCTTAGTTGTACTACAAGTATACGATAATAGAGTTTTATATAGTGTGTATAGAATAACGACTATATACAAGTATCTATAATAAATACTTACCCCTAGATACTACACTACACTATACTATACTACATCCTATACATAACCTACCCAGCTCTCCTAAACAATCATATCATATCATTCTACTACAGTACTACATATCCCATCTCCAAGCACTAAACACCCTAACATTCCTCCTCGAGAACAAACCACTCAAACAACCCCCTTAAACTTCCCTCCCCTATCCACAAGCCCTTAACACTTATAATATCAACCTTAAATACTATCATCTACGAGTAGCCCCCTAGAATAGGGGGATATTACAAATAATTATTTAGACGTAGACGAGAAGGTTGGTAGGTTAGTAGGTTCGTGGGTGAGCTGAGTAAAGGGGAGTAAGAAGGAGGATTGTATGGGTTGGCCATGGGGCATTTTAGATGGTGGTGCTAGGATGTGTTGAAATGATAGTTGATTGATTATTAGGGTAGTGGAAGGGAATACGATGTTTATAGGGCGGAATATCTTTAGGATAGTATGAAGGAATTCGAGGCATGAAATGG
>LT855429.1:74404-101935 GCA_900184765.1 Hymenoscyphus fraxineus | reverse complement strand
CCTTCCCGGGAACATTCCCCACATAACACATCCAAAAGTACCTCCCGCAATTCTCCTTCTTCCTCTGCACAACCCTCAATACACACGGAACACCACACTTACATCTGGGCGTGTATCGCGGGTGTAACGAGGCCTTGTAGTGGCGATAGGTAACATTGATACGTTTATTCCCCGCGATGGGATGTGGATCGATGGTGAGAGCCGGGACGATGGAGTGTTTCCAGGATTCTTGCATGTCGGCGTGCATTATGAGGAGAGAGTTGTGGGGGAGGTGGATGGAGATTTGGCCTGAGGTATCGGAATCTTTTGGTTTTCTTGGATTTTGGACAGTTGAGGGTTTGGGTGTTGAGTGTGTCTCCTCGTCTTGTGGTATTATTCTACGGACTCGGAATTCTCTCGCGACACCTAAGGAGATGGATCCGATGACGGGTCGGGGACCGAGGTATGTGAATTGATCGCTGTGCCAGCCGACGCTTTCGGCGGCTCCGGAGTAGCAGTTTACTACTGCGGCGTTGGGTTTCCAGGGGTGGGGGGATTGGTGGTGTAGTTTTTGGGCGTGGGGGTAGTGGGTTTGGATGCGGGTTTTGATGGAGGTGTTGACTGCTTCTTGGACTTTTGGGGAGACTTTTTGCATGGTGGGGGTGAGTTGTCGGACGTCCTGGGGATGTGTTAGCTGGGAACTTATGTAGAGGATTGGGAGAAGATGTACGGTTAGACGGCCGCCGTTGTAGATATACTCTGTCTTTTGCTCTTGTTCCCTTTCTAGTCCTTCGACGTAGAAGCAGGCTGTGTGGGGACTCTGGACTACGTTCTCAAATAACTTGAATGTCATTCTTTCAAATGTCGATGCCTCGACCAATAGTTCTTTAAGAAGCTCATTGGCTTCTTGTGCGGGGAGGAAGTTGTGGATTATGGTACAGGGTGTGTGTTTCTCTATGTCTTCTGAGGAGTAGAGATGTAGTGTTTTGCCTCTTTGGATAAGAGCTTTTTTCCGGGTGGCTCGGGATGGTCAGAGGGTTTCACGAAGCTGGAGAGAGAACTTTGGTAGCCTGTGGCAGAGGATTTCTTTTTGGGTGGTGGTGATGCAGGGGAGGATAATGAGGCGGATGCGAGGTCTACGGAGCCCTCGTTGGAGAGGAGGACGTCGAGGAGCAGTTGTTGGTCATGAGAGGGATGAAGAGAGGAGAGAAGGGCGAGTTTGAATTCGGTTGAATCATCGTCTGGGGAATTTGGAGATGTGTCTTCGCGGGGAGTAGTACTTTCGCAAGTCGGAATCTTGGTGGACCTCGTGGGATTATTCTCACGGATCGATGTAGTCTCATAGGTCGCAACCTTCGTAGAACTCGAACTCGTAGGGTTGTTCTCAGGGCAAAGAGAACGTTTTCGCTTACTCCTCGACACGAATGCATCCATGGCTACCTCGGTAATTCTAATCTGGCTCTGTCCAAACCCTTGGTTGCTGCCTGGTGGATATTCCCATCATAATATTGGATTACGGTCATCGAGTGATACCAATATGGATGACACCTGACTCGAAAATGGCTGAGGTGCAGATATGCAATGAGGTTGGTGAATAAGCAGGGTCCTTACACTAGTTTCTATGATCCACGTCACAGCGACTGTCACTCGCAGAGCCTCCAGAAGCCACACCTTAAATCTGGGGCGGGTATATTTCGGATAGATCAACTTTCGATCTACACGTGGAGTTCACGGTACCATCCGGCTCGCATTGTTGCTTTTGGGAAGTTGACAAAGTTGGTGGGGTGAAAGAGCCTCAGGTGGGCTGCCAGGGTGGTTGTGACTGACCAATCAGGCAACGCACAACCCCTGTCAATCCGGCTTTTCCTACCCCGCCCGAGCCAGCCCACCAGACAGCATTTAACCCTGCTCTCATCTGTCAACTTCCTACCACAATTCTCAATCAAAACTTCTCCTTCTGACTACTGTGCACACCCAATTCTGGTGATGTTGTCTTGACAACTTCCTTCTTTGCGCTGATTCAACTTTCCGCTTTGCTCCTTTTGGCCTTTGGTATGTACTTGAGATGCCCTCATATCCTGCTGCCTCTGTGCAGCTGTCCCCCACTTCCTATCGCCTCCCTATCTCCAGCACCAACCACCCCTCCAGCCACAATATCCACCACTAACCACTCAATTGTAGGTTTGCTTCATCCCAGAAGCCTACCACTTCGCTATCACTTGTCACCGTACCTGTATTGGAAACCTGCATCCATTGAATAGCTTCATGGCTGCCACAATGCTTCAATTTCAAACCACTGGTTTCAATGGCTATGCAGTCAAGTACTCGCCCTACATTGACTCACGCATCGCCGTTGGAGCAGCTCAAAACTTTGGCCTCGTGGGTAATGGTCGTGTCTACGTTTTGGAGTTGACCAGTCAAGGTATCTTGTGTCCCAAGTTGTAAGTGTCTGATATCTGTAATCATCACATGTATAGGCAATTCCTTGCTAACACTATGATAGCTTCGACACACAAGATGCTGTCTACGATATCGCATGGTCCGAGGCAAATGAAAACCAACTCTTGGCCGCATGTGGTGACGGAACTGTCAAGCTGTTTGATGTCAATGTTGCCCACCAGCCCATTGCCCAATGGAGTGAACACTCTCGCGAGGTGTACTCTGTTTTCTGGAACCAAGTAACCAAGGACAACTTTGTCACCAGCTCATGGGATGGAACCCTTAAACTCGTGAGTAGACCTAACCCTAGCCCTAACCCTAATCCACGCACTAACTAATATATTTTTAGTACAACCCTGAGCGTCCTCAATCACTCCTCACCCTACCAACACACTCGTGCACCTACAGTACCGAGTTCTCGCCTCACTCTCCATCCATCATCTCCGCCGTCACCTCTGACTCCCATATCAGAATCTTTGACATTCGGGTCCCTGCATCTGCTGCAAACCATCTTGTTCACCTCATCCCCATCCATGGACCTGCACCAACTATGGCCAACATTAATACTCGTGCTAACCCGCTTGGTCCCCGCCCCCCTCCATCTGAGTGTCTCACCCACGATTGGAACAAGTACCGCGGTACCATTCTCGCCACTGCCGGTGTTGATCAAATCATCAGAACCTTTGATCTCCGTGCTCCTCGCGCCGGTGCAGTCACATTGATGTCGGGTCATCGCTATGCAGTTCGTCGCATCTCCTGGTCTCCCCACAATAGTGACCTCCTCCTCAGCGGCTCCTACGACATGAGCGTCAAGCTCTGGACTGACGGTAACGCCATGAGCGATGCCTCCATGGTCACCCCCCACGTCGGCCGTGAGCTCGGCGAGATGGGCGTACACACCGAGTTCGTCACAGGTGTTGACTGGTGCCTCTTCGGCTCACAAGGCTGGGTTGCCAGCACAGCATGGGACCAACGCCTGCTCGTCTGGGATGCTCGAACCATCCTCTCCTAGATGACAACCTCACACCGTACATACCTCTCCTGATCTTCAACATTGACTGGATATCCCTTTTGTATTCGGTTCTTTTCTTGACGATGACTGGATCCTGGTATCGAATTTCCTCTTGGGAATGGAATGCATGCATGCATCTGGGGGGTTTTTTCTCGAATTTGTAGATTTGGGCTATTAAGATACCCTGGCGTTATTGTGGCGTTTTTCTTTCTTACACAGTAAAGTACGAAGGCCTTTGAATCGACATTTCGGAACCTGCTAGCACTGTGCTTAGGCAGGCAGGAAGTCATTTGTTCTTCTGTAATTTTGCGATTAGCTTCTTTGTAATGAGGAACTTGATTGTATTCATCTTCTTTTGCTTTGTGATTCGTGATTCGTGATGTTTGTGTGATATATGTTCATGCAGTAATGTTAACTTGATGCGAATATGAGCATTTTTCAAGTTCGGGATTTTCTTTTGATAAAGGTCATGTTCACTGTATCTTTCGTGGGTATGCGATTCCAGGAGTTCTAGGCATTTGATGCCAATGCCATGCTATGAAGGTATGTACAGTACAGTACTGTAAAATTACTACACCATCCCCATTCTGATGTGGATACCTACTCTACAGTACCATCACGTCACAGCACAGCTACAAAACCCTAATACTGTACAGTAAGATACATGGTCGTTCCTCTATATCTTACACACCATATAAACTCTATTACACTAAAGCACTAAACTGTAGTACAAGCAAGATACTTATCTCAAGATCCCTAGGGCAGTGAAGAGTAAGGGTTGATAATTATCTCAGCGCTTTGTATAAGTATCTTCGTTGTGCGATGGTTTGGGATAGGTTTATTGTAAGGGAGGTGTGGAATCTTACAGTAATGATCATGTCTCGTATGAATCTCATATATGTTACCGAGGGTACTAAGGCGATGCTATATTATATTGTATTATTGCTACATAGCCTTTTTGCTGCCATAAGTATCATACCTTATCCCCCTCGAGCTCTTTTGAGTGGCTGAAAAAGTATCCTTGATATACGGAATCAAATCCCAAGGTAACGCACATCACAAACCAACATTGTGAATATATTTGAAGTCATCTTGAGACAAGGCTTTGTTTTTTAGGTTATTACTATGTATTCATTCTCCCTTCCCGTACTACTTACCACCGCCTGCGTCCCTGCTTTTGAGCCTTGACAAGGATTTTGTGTCTACGACTCAAGTGGTTTCGATCCACCACCTGTTTTCAACGCCTGAATAACACCCGAATACGCAGGGTGTCGTGTGAAATTCGCGTAGTATAATGTTGCGTCTCCTTCTCCGGGGAAGACTGAGGGGACCCAGGATACCTTTTTTTTGGTTTTGTTAGTATAGATTTTAAATCCCTTCTTAATGCCTCCTGTCTATCCCCCCTTGCTCTCTCTCTCCATCTCTCTCCTTCTCTCATCCATAGTTTCTAGGTAGTTCAATCCCTATTTGGGAACGGAAGGGAAGCTTTTTGGGTTGGATGGGAGGGAAAAACGAAAGGAAAGGAAAGGAAAAAAGAAAAGACATACAGGATCCCAAAAATCCCAAACGGTGATCCCGATANGGGGTGGTGTGGTGGGGTGGGGTGAGCGGCTTGAATCCTATCTCAGCACATCCCTCTGCCTCTAAACCATCAAGTCTTCATCCAACCCTCCAGAACCACCAAACCCACCAAGGGAAGGGAAAAAAAAACAGAGAAAAACCAACAACAAAAACCCAACGCCAGAAAAAAAGAAGAAAAAAAGAACTAACTCAGTAACCCCAACCTCCACCCCCAGCCTTCCATACGCCCTCATAACATCCACCATCTCCCCCCTACTCGGCCTCTCATACCCCTTCAAATGCGCCTGCATCCCCACCCCATGAATAGGCACACCCTCTCTCAACAGCGGTTTGACAATCTTGTTGATGACGGCGTNTGGGGGATATACAGAATGAAGAACCGAGGATATTGTAAAATGTTGAGTTTCGAAATGTGCCGTCTTCGTTTAAGGCTTCGTTTACTACGTCCCATGCGTAACAGCGGTTTTTGTAGTGTGTTACTGTGTGAGTGATGTGGCGGATGATGACGGCGGTGAGGGTTTGTTTTGTCCAGTTTGTGTTTTCGACTTGGAGGGTGGTTAGCTTTCGTGCTTGGGGGAAGTGAGGATGAGGTAAGGGAAGGAAAGGAAAGGGAGGGAAGGGAAGGAAAGGGAAGGGCATATACCCCAAGGAGCAAGTTGTGAATGCCAAACTAAGGTATGGCAGCGTAGGTACTGCTTATTTCGAGCGGCGTAGTCTGCTACTACGTCGCCGTAGGAGAAGTTGAATACCCCGGGTGAGGGTTCGATTGCGAACCACTGTGGTGTTTATATTAGCATTTTTCTTGATTCTCCGCCATCTCAAACTCCTTCTATCATCTCCTCACACCCCTCATACTCTAACCCCCCCTAAAAAAACAGCAGAAAACAACATAAATGGAAGATAGAAAAAAACAAACCTTCATCCCATTCGCCGGCGTAAGCGCCCCAAACTCCCGTCTATCACTTAATATACTAGCATACCTCTCATCCAACGCCTCTACATCCACGATATCACTTGCGCTGCCGAAGTATTTGAGTCCTGCTTTTTTAGCTAAGGTGTTTAATTGCCCGTCAACCAACATGAGGAGGAAGGAGAGTGAGAGGAGGTGAGAGAGTTGCATGGTGGTGGTGGTGTTGAGTGGTGGGTGGTGGGTGGTGGCATTTTAGATGTGGGTGAGTGGGTGGTTATAGGTAGGGAAGGGAAGTTGGATGGGGGATGGGTAAATGGGGAGGGATAGATTTAGAGTGTGGAGGGGTAATGTAGTGTGGAAATGCAGATGCAGAAGTGTAGGGAGGGGTGTAAGGTTTGGGGAGATGGGTGGGGATGCGCGGGTAATGTGAATGCGGGGTACGTACTGTACATACACACATGCATGAACCGGCTTGGGGTACCTTGTAAGATTACCGTTTTGAAAATTTACCTTGTACGGGAATTTCTTTCGAACCTTTCTTCTCGTATAAAATGTTGCGATATATGCGACCTCTTGAATAGTCCTATCGTGAAGTAGGAGGACCCACTTCTTCGGATACCAGAAGTACGCGAACGCTTCCACGTATGTGGCTTAGAACACAATTAGTTGTGATAGCATGTCCTGCTCTTGTTCGTTACAACATTCAATAACAATAGATATTTTGATACTTTATATACTCATCGAGCAAAATATGGGATAATGACCCTCCCCTAGAAATCGTATGCTTGCCAAGCATATGTATGATATACTCAGAAATTATCCAAGAGAAGGATAATGGCGACTTTCATTTTGGGGCTTAAAGTATATTCAGAACTACCTAGGTACTGAAGAACAATGAAGAAATCAGAGCCAAAGTTAAGGGTAGTGGGGACTGGCTGGCTTAAATGGTATATATACTGTGTGTATGAAAATAAGCGAATGTGTCATGGGATTTTGGGACTGAGTCGAGGAATGAAGCTTGGCGTTCGTGTGTGAAATACCTTTTATTCGTACTTGATACATATTAAAGATAAAGATGAAAGAAATGTTTGGTAGGGAGACTGTCTTGGTATCGCGTTAGTTTGTGGGCTTTGTTCTTTGGTTTGGGGAAACATGAGGGGAATGATGAAAATGATGCTTTTGTATGGCCGTGGTGCAGGTAAAGGACCTGGATTCTACGTTTAAGTCAATTGGTGAGAAAGGACGGACGTTTTGTAGAGATTCATCGTAATTCACGTAATCTGTAATATATAGGTGAAAGTTATACTATAAAAGTCGCCATATTTTGTTGTAGGTGACACGTACTGTACAACAATCTTTCCACAGATTTACGTTGTACAGTAGCTGCATTACAAAACCTCGTTGGAGATTGTTCCGGATATTTGAATCAAGGTGACAAGCAGAGGAGACCCTGCTAAATAATACTATCTGGGTTGTACTGTACTGTACCTGTAATACCTTGGCAAGGGTTTATGGGGTTTTCAAGTTATTCATGGTAGCCAACAATCTCGAGCACATATTTTCAATGGCAGTAAAAAAGAGATTTTTCATGTGAACATTATACTTTTCCCTAGGTGTAAAAGAAATGCACATACCGAGTCAATAAAACCAGAGACTCCCATCGTAGGAGTTTTATGCGCACAACTTCCTACAGCGAACCCAAAAGCCCCCAAGTACATCACCCGAATAAACCGGGCGAAGAAAAAAAAGGCGACACAAGAACATCTCCATCGTATGCCCCATCCATTCCCGACCCGTCCCAAAGATCTCGCCCCTGTCCTTGATCACTCCTCGCCCATCCCGGAAGACAAACTGAGGGGTACAACCGCGTCTACCAAACCACAGAAATCCCCGCTCATCCACCCGTCCTTACCCCTGGTACACAATTTTGTTCTTGGATTGGTGGTGGAGAAGTACTTGACGAGGTGCGTGCCGGCTAAATGTGGATAAATGGGTTGGTCGTGCCTAAATCCACGGATCGCGCCGAGGGTGGGGTGGTTTTATGGATTTGGAGATTTGTGGGATTGAGAAGAGGAAAGAGATAGATGGGACTTCGGGTATGGTAATGGAAAGGTTGATGTTTTGTGGAGTTGCCACTGGGGAGAATGAAAATTGCTTTGCTTACGAGGGTTTGGAAGTTTGGTGGACCGGGGTCCGTTCGTTTGGGATCGTAGGAAATGGTTGGCTGAGGAGAGAGAATAAGTGGGGAGATGGAAGTATCTGTGCAAGAAGAGTGCTAGAACATATTTTGTGTTTGTTTGGTAGCTTTTATTCGGTAGGTATATGGCCTATATAACATGGGTGCGTCAACATACTGTACGAGAACCTCAAGGTTTCATGCTAAGCGACATCGAGCACATTCAGCCCCCAAGAAAAGATTCTACTTGAGAGATCTGACTTCTATATTCCAGAGACGAGACGAGCGATCATGAAAGGATGCAACATGATATGCTATTGTGCCTCTGGGTTAACCTGGTTTATTGCCCGAGCCCATCTGCGAGCTTTTTATTGATTGGTAACTCCTCAATTGACGACAGATTGGAGAAGTGCAGAAGAGATATGTTCATGTACAATGGGAGAGAGTAGCAAGATCCACTTCTCGGTATCTCAGTCGGTGACTGAACAGTGACATCTATGAAATCTACTTTCGACTTCCAACAACTTCTTACGTGAACGCCAAGCAGGAATTCAAGATACTGAATATGAAAGCAAGAGACTTCACTCCATTTTGTTCTTGCAGATAATGGTATGTCTGTCTAAAGGTAGATCCCAGAGGGTAAGAAGGGTGACAGAAGTTCCTGTTTGTGAACCTATACTCAGTTTCGAATTAAGCTTCAATTCCCCGAGATTTCCGACATTCGTGCTTTTTGGTGTGCAAATACTTCAAAGTGTTTAAATACTACAAACTCTCTACTGGAAATATCGAAGTGATTTCAGTTGGTTGTGTTTTGGTCAAGAAAGGTATCAACGGAAACGTAGTCTTTCCCCGCCATAGCATGGAGGTATTCTCTGCTACCTTTCTTGTTCACCAGCACCCTGGAGCAGCATTATTCGATACAGCTGTGATAACCTGCCTGCCTGAAGTCTTTTGGTCCGTGCACCATCATCGTTGATTCATAAAAATGGTACTTATTTACACAGCGCATTCAATGATAGCCTGATGAACTTGAGGACAACACACAGACTAAAAACTGCATGCTATTTTGTCCACCTGCTTGGTACGTAACTGTGCTGCTTGCGCAGTAGCCAATTTATCCTATCATCACGATCACGTGGATTTGCCTATGCCAACGTATGGAAATCTCATGGTGGTCACAAGAACTGGCAAGAATAGTGGTGAGCCGGGTAATCCAAAGGCCCCATATAACTTAATTTCAAGTAGCGATCTACGAATGAAAAGGAAACGCATGTAATATCTGCAGGCACCTCGCTCTTTGCCACAATCTCTGCCTCGTCAGTTCCCAAATCCCAAAAGATTGGAGGCTAGGGGAATTATCGGATTGTGGAGCATGCAAGAGAATTCTCCTGCTAAGCAGATAAGATGGAAATACAAGGTGAATTAGGTACGCCTTTCCAGAAGGCTCTGCGGAGGTTGAACTATTGCACTTTGAAAATTTTTCTGCTCATGCAGGGATGGCATGACGCCACTTGCTGTCACAAGGCTCTTTTTAGGTCCTCCAGCTGAGCTTCTTATCGTCAATAGTTCAATGGGATCCTTGCTAGCGTTGGAAAAAAGAGTGGCATGGGGTAAAGTTGCTTTTGCTGTGCCGTCTTGACCGCCCATCACCAAATTTAGCTCGATCTAGGTAGAAAAGTCGCATGTTCAAGACGAAATATTGGAAACTGAAACAGTAAAACTTGATAGATTACCCGAAAACTTCGCCGAAAAAGAGCAGCAGGTGCGATTCTACGTTTTGATAGGGCAGCTCAATGCTCATGAGTCATAGGGGGCAGGTTGTAGCAGTGGTTTACCGTAGTGGCTTCGGTGACGCGTTGTACCAGCTGTCTGGTGCCTGTCGTGGGCGATGTGTGTGCTCGATGTTCGCTGAAAATGACTTGAGCACTGACCGATGTTTACCAATGACTATGGGCTGCACCCCATCTGATAAACCATGGAGAACCTTTGGCATCTAAAGTCATTGCATATTTCATCAGGCCAAAGAATTGATATTTGGGGCACTTCCTGACTATCACAGTATTGTATACTCGAAAGTTGTAGACTATTCCAGTAGATATGAATATCTGAAAGATTGCACATCACAAACAAAACCGCAACCCTCGGAACCATGGCAGTGTATATGACCCTTTTATGGAATCTCCAAAGAAACAAGATCTTTTCCTCAATTGAGTAAACTGAAGTTCAAATCAAACACCTGATTATGGCAAGCACTTCACAATGAAAACAACAGGTCAAGCAGCATCAACCCCCAAGTGCGACAAATTTCCTTTGCTCTATGGCATCAACCAACCAATTGGTAATTCTATCAATAATGTTTCCATCTCCAATAATGTCCACTGCTTCCAATGTTGACATGTCGTTGTCTTTTCTCGCTTCCGGTACAACTCCGGTATATCCCCACGTTGACTTGAAGGGATGATACCCCAGATTTCCTGCCGGCAACACGTCGGATAATTATGCACCCCAGGTTTTGAACAAGGGGTAACTTCGGTTAGCTATCCCTCAATCTTTTGACGTACTTCCTTAGATGGTAGAATATCACACCATTACAAACCCAACAACAATGTTTTGACAACCCATTTTGCTGCGCATCGAAAGCGTTGGTGGTTTGTTGGTGCTGGTTGCTATGATGGCCTTCATGTTGGGGGGTCAATCAGTGAACCACCTGTCCACTGGTAGGGCATTCTCATTTTCGCCTGATTTTCCACATTCATGCTACCTTCATTACTGTCAAGACCCATGGACCACACGGGCCACAAATCTGCATATCTTGTCACTATGTTGTCACCTAGACGATAACGATACGCGCTAAAAGCACGCTAAACCTTCCCAAAAGGGTTTACGGTAGATTGTCTGTCCACAAAGTTTTTGATACCTCAATGTCCCCCAGCGACAACCTTCCTCTTCCAACTTCCTACCCCTCCATCAACAGGCTCCTTACAGCTGTTGATCATCACAACCACAGCAGATCTTTGATGCACTGAGCAGATATTGGTAAGTCTCTTTCGCAAGAAGCTTGAGAACTCAACAAGACTGACCACAAGCTACTTTGGAGGTTCCCCATCGTTGCTGACAGCCACTTTCGCAAAGGTGACTTTTGACATCCAATATTTGAGACAACTTTAGCAGGTGAGTGACACATCCTTCTTCTCAACCCTCCTTTTCACCACCACACCCACATGGGACACGGGACGAGACGGCCAGCGACCTTGATTCCAGACAGTGATGCTTACTGGACATTTGCACAACAGAACAGACGCCATTTACAGCAACTCACAAGACTGCTTGTAGTAGCAGAAGCGTTTTGAAGCCACATTCACCTTGGTAAGTCAATATTTTCATCGCTGTCTTTTCACCCCTCTAATCCTACGTCCATCTGTTCACTAAAGCCTTGCCACCACTTGGTTCAACAATGTCTTCATTGGCTCTTTGCAAAAGTACACCCATAGCGCAACATTTATGATTCCCAAAGATGGTTTCTTGGGGGTTTTCTGCTAACTGTTCTCGCAATGCAGAATACCAATCCAACCACCCAACTAAGCCACACCTGCAACACATACTTGAACCATCCAAGTTCAAAATCTTGTCCTGATACCCTCAGCACATCTTGTGAGTACCTTTCATTCCCCTTTTTATTGTTCCATCTTTCCTCCATCCTCAAGCCCTCGGTCCTGCATTTCTTGCTATTTCTCTTATCTGCCTCTTTCGCTTTGTCTCACATGGTTGCTAATGTTATTATTATAGCTAGCACGGCATCATGTCTAGTCCAAACGATAATAGCGGCAGCTCTGCCAGAACTGCCGTTGGAGTTCTACAAGCAATGATTGAGAGCCTTGGCGCTCATCGGCCTGACACATTCATGCAAAGCAGAGGCTGCCCCAAGGATACTCTCATCGCATGCATCATCTGGAAGAAGTCCGATGTGTATCCCATTTGTATCCTTCAACAGCCTGGCTTCGTACCTGATCCCGGTGAGGTCATTTGCTTTCCGAGACCATCTTGGTTACCTCGTCCAGGACCGAGTCTTCGCCCGGACGGACAGTATACGACGATTGCATATCACCGGATGGATGACAACCAGATCGCAAGCGACATCTACAATCGACTGGCTGGTATGCACAGACTCAAGGGCGGACTTGACGCACGTTGGAACAATGACAAGGTTCAACTCGCCGCGGTGTCCAGCGATGATGGTCTTCTGTTCCGTCTTGCAAAGGTGTCCCACAAGGATGCTCTTATCGCTGTCGCACAATATCTTGATTACAGTTATGTGCCATCCTCCACCTCCTGCATGAATGAGCGATCAAACCCGTTGAACAATGAGACTCACCGCTGGTTTTGGAATGATAATGAATTCAAGCAACTCCTCCGGAAGATGCAAATTGATCCGGATCGGACGAATCGTTTTGAGCAGTATCGTCTCCTATTGGTGAGCAACCTCATGAAGATCATAACCACATACGAAAGCCAAAATGGAAAGGTGATGAACTTGTTTCCGAAGAATGTGCCCCAAATTCAATTGGCTCGTGGAGATCATAGCGAAGATGAAGATACCGCAATGGGAGGTACCACCACCACGGGCCGTGATCTCAAAGAGTTTCACATGTTTCCACTCCTACCAGCTGAGCTCCAACGAGAGATCTTTGAAATGGCGATGGACGATATCGGCCCTCGAGCTGTTCAACCATACGTCGTCAGAGGTATCGTGAAAGTTACTCGTCGCGCCCCAGCACTATTCCATGTCAACCACGAAGCCCGCGACGTTTGCATGAACTCCACCCTCAGCAAATATCAAAAGGTCCGTGCTATTCAAGACTACCGCGGCCATCGACCCAGCCACCTAAATGTGGGATTCTGGTTCAATCCAGAAAAAGATATTCTCTACCTTGGTAGACGAAGTCTTGCCCTTTGTACTGTTTCGCATGCCACACACACCATTCATCACCAAATGCCTGACTTCATGGCTGCAGTAAAGAGTGTCGCCTTTTACGTCCAAGATTATCGCGGCCCAATCTTCAAACAGGTTTCGATGTTCAGTAACGCAGTGAACTTCATCGCAGTATACGATGATGAGTGGCTTTCTTTCGAACCACATCACACTACGCTTCACGTTTACATGACCATTACGGTTGACTTTTCGGAGCACGATGCTCAAGGAAACAGAGGTGTCTTGAAGCGAATTGAAACTTTCGATGACGGAAGTCATAGTTGGCCTCCCGATTGGCAACTTTTCAATGCCAGAGTCCACAATGTCAAGGAATCTTGGATTGCCGGAGAAGCTGCACGAGTGGCTGATTGGAACAATGATCACCAAGATCCGGCTGATCACATTACCGCAAGAACAGGTGTGCTCAAATTCTCACTCGCTGCAGCAATGAGGTGCGAGAAGGAGTACTTCCTACCTAAGACCTCCAAGTTCCATCCATTGTATGATCCACGAGCACCACAGGCATATGCTTTTGAAGAGGAAGAGGCTCTCTCGCGCATTTACCGAAATGATGATCACCATGGCGGTATGACAGATGCTCAGCAGTGGCTCAACGAACGTCAGAAGATCTCTCAGGAACGCAAAGAGATAGCTAGGCAAACTGAGGAGCTGAATGCCAAAATCGAAGCCTTGAAGAAGCAGCGCCAGGCGATGGTCGTGATTCGTGCGAAACACGACATAGCACATGCGAGAATGGAGAGAGGTCGTGCGCAAATGGAGGAGCTTCGTGATATCATTGTTGAGCAAATTGGCAAATTGAATGGGGCCAAGGAAGCTTTGGCAGAGGAATTTAACACCCAGATGAATAATCCTGTCTTTTTAGACAAGTTTACTGCGAATTACGCGAAATTCCTTGAGGGAAATGGTGAGGGCGAGCATACAGAGCAGCTTATCAAAGAGTTGCCGATGATGAAGGAGTTGGATGGTACAAAAGTTATTGTAGAGAAGATGGCAGAGTTCGCCGCAGAGAACGCCGCAAGGACCGCCGCAGAGACCGCCGCAGAGAACGACATTGAGAATGTCGATGCGGAGATCTTTGATGTAGACAACACAGAGAATGATGACGTGGAAATGTCAGGATGAGTGCAGTTCACAATGGATTATCCTATGAACTTGCCAATTCGCCTGTACATCTTCCATAGAAATTTCAAGTATGTTTTGTAATGGTAACTCGGGTAGCTAGTTTCGATTCGTTTACGACTGGTTTACGAGAAGTTTGTAGATAGCAAATGAATACCAGATGAATACCAGATGAATACCAGATGAATACCAGATGAATACCAGATGAATACCTGATGAATACCAGATGAATACCAGATGAACCATTATCATTAGTTCTTAGTTCATATTTCATAGACTCTAATGACCTATACTCTAGTGACTTGATGAAAATGTAGAATATCTCGTGATTACTATGTATCCGCTATCGAATCTTTTCATACTAAAAGTCTAGTTTCAGCAAATCCACTGTTATTTTTTGTCTAGGATAATAAGAAGTGAAAAGTAATAATTATTTCAAACCATTCGTATAATTGCTTCGTTAATAAAGTCTTTAGAATAATATTTCTATAACCTAGATATAGATAGAGTAATACCTACCTTTCTAATTTAGTATTAAACGTTATTATTCTAAACTTCTAGAAAAAGTGAAATAGTAGTATTAGTATACCTATACTAAGTGAAATAATGTAGTTAGATTTATCTAAACTCTATATAGAACTAATTTAGTTATATAATACTTTTGAAGTAATCTTATTTAATAAAAAGTAATTAAAGTACTACTTATTTCTCTTAAATATTACTAAAAGTTATTATACTAAACTTCTAGTAAAAGTAAAATAATAGGATTAGTATACCTATACTAAGTGAAATAATATAGTTAGATTTATCTAAACTCTTTATAGAACTAATTTAGTTATATAATACTTTTAAAGTAATCTTATTTAATAAAACGTAATTAAATTACTACTTATTTCTCTTAAATATTATTAAAGGTTATTATACTAAACTTCTAGTAAAAGTAAAATAATAGGATTAGTTTACTTAAACTAAAGGAAATAAAGTAATTAGATTTATTTAAACTCTTTATAGAACTAATTTAGATATATAATACTTTTAAAGTAATCTTATTTAATAAAAGGTAATTAAAATACTACTTATCTCTTTTAAATATTACTTAAAGTTATTATACTAAACGTATAGTATAAGTAAAATAATAGTATAAGTATATCTAGAGTAATAGAAATAAAGCGAATAGATTTATCTAGACTCTTTATAGAACTAATTTAGATATATAATACCTTTAAAGTAATCTTATTTAATAAAAGGAAATTAAAATACTACTTATCTCTCTTAAATAATACTAAATATTATTATTTTAAACTTCTAGTAAAAGTAAAATAATAGTATTAGTTTACCTAGACTAAGAGAAATAAAGTAATAAGATCTATCTAAACTCTTTATAGAACTAACTTAGTTATATAATACTTTTAAAATAGTTTTATTTAATAAAAGATAATTAAAATACTACTTATCTCTTTTAAATATTACTAAAGGTTATTATACTAAACGTTTAATATAAGTATAGTAATAGTATAAGTATACCTAAAATAATAGAAATAAAGTATTAGTATATATCTAAACCCTTTATAGAACTATTTTAATTATATAATACTTTTAAAATAATTTAAATCTAAGATAGTATATATAAAGTAATACTAATCTCTCTTAAATATTACTAAAGGTAATTATATTAAACTTCTAGTATAAGTAGAATAATAGTATTAGTATACCTAAACTAATAAAAATAAAGCTATAATATTTATTCTAAGTTTTCTCTAGAACTATTTTTATTATATAACGCTTTTAAATAACTTTATTCTAGAATATATATATATAAAGTAATAGATAAGTCTAGTATAATATCTAATATTCGCTTAAATTCTTAAGTAGTATTATAAGTAGTAGGATTTATAGTTAAGAAAAATAAGGTTATTTAGTAAGCTATAATAGAATAGATATTCTACTTTACTCCTACTATCTTTCTTTATTAAAAATACCTTTATAGGTTCTATAGAAAATATTACTAGCTTCTAACGAATTAGCTTCTAACGAATTAGCTTCTAACGAATTAGCTTCTAACGAATTAGCTTCTAACGAATTAGCTTCTAACGAATTAGCTCTTAATAACCTAGTTAGTATTTAGAATCTCCCCTTTAAACCTCTTCCTACTACTTCTATTCTATAGATTCTTTATTCTTATTTATATAAATTAGAGCGCTCTCCTATCTACTTCTATCTAGACTAATTAGTACTTCTTATCCTCTCTAGGGTACCGGATAGAAGAGGGCGGGAGTACTTCTAAGGCTAGGTATTATAGGTTTTAGTAGATCTAAAATAGGTCTGAAATTTACTTATAGTAGCTCGAGGGTAGTAGGTATAGGGTAGTAAAACAGGTAGAAATTAGGTAGATATATATGTCCTTAATCTATAGTAAGGGGGTACTCGAGTATAAATACTCTATATAACTCTAACGAGTAACGAAGCGTACTTTTAACGAACCTAGCGAAAAGAACCTAGCGAACTAGTGTACTTTTACGAACTTAGTATACCTGCGAATAGCCTTATTTTTCTACCTTATTTTAGCCTCTTCTATCTACTCCTCTCCTAAATACTACCTCTCCTTATCTACTCCTCTCTAGATAACCGACCTATTCTCCTCTCCTTCTCCTAGCCAAAGATATAGTTCTCCTTCTCCTCTCCTAGTGGTTAGGAGAGGAGAGGAGGGGAGATTCTAAACACTAGACCTAGTTCCTTATAACCTAGCTACCGATAACCTAGCTACTAACGAAAGCCTCATTCTTCGGGAGTCCCCCTACCCTGAAAATAAAGATAACATCTTGCCAGGTATAGGGGTCTCGATAGTTATAGTAAAGTATACACTTGTAGCAAATGAAGCCTAGGACTTATTAGAAACATTAAACCGATAATTATTTCTCTCTTACATGTCCCTAGACTATAATATCGAAGCTAATGTAAAGAAAAGACTTCTAATTATTTACTAAGGAGATACTATTATTAGAAGACAAGGGTATAATATAGGATAGATACGCTAGAATATAGAGAGAAGCTAGCTAGGGGAGAGCGAAGCTCTAATATATAGCTATCTATTAAACTAGAAGTATCCTAGAAGTGTCCGGAATAGGACTAGCGCCTTCTATGGAATATACTAGTACTAGATAGTAGAGCTATAAGTACTCGTATTATAATAATTGCCGCTATAAAATCGAAAGATAATACCCTAGCGTTACTAATCCCTGTGGAATAAGTATACTATAAAATCTAAATCCAAATCTAAATTATTAAATACTTATCCGAGAGAGGCCCTTTATAAGTATAATCCGGTATCTATTATTAATATCCTTACTAAATCTAAAGTAATATAATCTACCCGTCCTAATTTAATCTATAACCTAAAAGAGTAAAATGTTATAAGCAAGTAATAGAGGGGTTAGTATATATATCCTCGGTTCTAAAAGAGTTCTTCGAATCCTAAGTATATTTATCTTATTATTCCTTTATCCTTTACTTCTTACGTACCTCGTTCCTATTATAATATACTATAGCTTATAAGCTATAATATACTACTAAACCGGGGGTTTTTAGGTCCTTTTATAGCTCTTACTTTATAATAGGTAGAGCTATAGGTTTATTATACCGGGTATTTCTATACGTGATTTAAGAAACAAAGGCTCGAGTAAAAGTATCGAGTTCTTTTATAATTCCGAGGTTATATAAGAGTACTAATTTAAGTCGGAATATAATAAGAATAACTTTTAGGTTATCTAAGGGTACGTGGCTACGTATAGTAAGCGAGGGAAAAGGGGGGTATTTTATAAGGTATCTACTAGCTTACGGGGCGAATTAAGGCTATTCGTAAGTATAAAAATAAGTAGGTTTTTTAACTAAAAGGGCTTAATAAAGAGATTAGTCTAAAATAGGGTAGTACTATAGAGAAAGGTTAAGAATTAGTAGGTTTTATTAAAGGAGAATAGTTACCTAGCGCTCCTTTATAAGTAGTTAATAGGTTCGTTTAAACTAGGTAATAAAGTAGTAACGAGCTATACTACTAGTCTTAAGAGGTAATTTCACTAGTTAGTAGTACTCCCTCGAGTATAACTAGCGGGGGTCTTACGAAAGTATATAGGAGAAAGAGATCGATTCTAAGTTTTTACATATACTTATTCGGCTAAAAAGCCTAACTTTCTAACGGGTACTATCTTCGAAAGAATTAAGTGTAATTCTCTACTAACTTCTAAAGGATCGAGTATAATAATTAATTTAAAGCGTTTAGATATACTTGTTTAAGCCTAAAAAGCTCCGAACCTTTAGACGTATACTTAGAAAGGATTAAGCGTAGCTCTAGTAAAGTACCGAGATATTAAAAGGAGTTCCTAGTACCTTTATATCTAGGGCTAAGCGATACGTCTAGAGTTAGCTCTAAAAAGAGATAAGATTTACTTAGATCCTAGTATTACTACTAATTATTAGAAGATAAATAGGATATAATATAGAATATAATAAGTATAAGAAGGGAAGTAGCTAAAGGGGTATAGAGGGAATCTTATAAGATAACCCTAACCGAGTAAAAACTACTAGAATACTAGGTATCTTACTAGATAACCGAGATAGTAGGTTAGGTAGTAGAGATAGAAGTATAGAAGTCTTAGCTAGCTAAGACTATTCTATAATAATTACTTACGAAAAGGAGAAAAGAGAACGCCCTCGTTATTATAAGAGGAATATACCCTTTATAATTACTAATCCGATTACTAATATCTAAGTCTAAATATAATAAGTCTAAATATAAAATTTAAAATACGTGTTTAGCCGGTTCTATTTCTATATATCTATTCTAAATAAATTAAAAAAGATTAGTTCTAAGTTCTATATATCTTTTTACTTACTTATAAATAAATACGAAGTAAGTTTATTCTATACCTTTCTAATTCTAACTTCTTTACGTATATTTATTTGTAGTTAAAGTAGTAAAAAGTAAAGCCTTTTCTATTCGAGTATTATACCTAGTAAGTATATAAGGAGTTAGTTTTACTTAAGAGAGGTAATTTATACTTTAATTAGTTCGAAAGAGAAAGGTATAAAGAAGTAAGAATAAGGGCTTTAGAAGAAGTAAGAGTTATTTTAGCTTCTTCGAAATTAGTAGAAAGATCTAATTAATTATATATTTTATAAGAGGAAATTCGATATAGTATATAAGGGATATAGCTTATTAGTTTCTCTTATACTAAATATAGTACTTTAACTAGTTATATTAGTTTAACTTACTTCTTCCCTCTAAGACCTTACTAATTTTTAAAGGCTTATTTAGCTTATTTAGCTTACTTTTATACTAGGTCTTACTTTAAATTATTAAATAATATATTAATCTTATATAATATTTAGAATCTTTCCTTCGAACCTCTTCCTACTACTTCTCTTCTATAAATACTTCGTTTCTATTTATATAAATTAAAGTACTCTTCTATTTACTTCTATCTAAACTAATTAGTACTTTTTATTCTCTCTCAGTGTTTGGTATCTCCCCTCCTTTCCTCTCCTGGCTACCAGGAGCGGAGCAGGAGAGCCGAATCTTTAGCGCGGAGTAGGAGTGGATAATAGCTCACTTGTCTAGAAAGGAGTGGATAAGGAGAGGCAGGACTCGGGAGAGGAGTAGGAAGGAGAGGCTNAATAAGGTGGAAAAATGAGGCTATTCGCAGGTACGCCAAGTTCGAAAGTACGCCAGTTCGCCAGGGTCGTCAAAGTACGCCAGTTCGCCAGGTTCGTCAAAGTACGCCAGGTTCGCAAGTACGCAGGGCAGGCAGGCAGCTCTACGTAGGCAGATTAAACCGTACATTTTGGTCCCGCCACACACTTGATCAAGTCCGTATATTACTCAATAACATATTTTATATAACATCTACAAAGCTTAGAATTAACAAAGTAGATGCTAAAGAATGATTTAAGATTTATTTTACATTTTTCCGATTTAATTTAAGGTTTTAAGGAAATGCTAATAGTAGGATGTACAGGCGTAAAATGTACGATTTAATCTACCTACGTAGAGGCAGGTTCGAAATATCCCGAGAAATGCTGACTAACTTTTACGTCACTTTTACAGAGCCTCCCTTGCCCTACCCGTAGCCCTTCTAGGTGTAGATCAAGGACGTGCATTTCTACCTAATTTCTACCAGTTTTACCGAAGTACTACTACTAGCTACAGACCCACTAAAACCCACCACACCCAGGCTCAGGAGTACTCCTGGCCTTTCCTATCCGGTGCCCTGGCGAGGATAAGGAGTACTAATTGGTTAGGATTAGAGTAGGAAGGAGTACGCTCTAATTTATACGGATAGGAACGGAGATTCCGTAGGATAGGAGTGGCGGGGAGAACCTGGGAGGGGAAATACCATACACTGTTCTCTCTAGAATACTAGATAGAAAAGGGTAAAAGTACTTCTAAGACTAGGTATTATAGGTTTTAATAAGTCTAAAATAGATCTAAAATTTACTTATAGTAGCCTAAGTATAGTAGATATAAGATAGTAAAATAGGTAGAAATTAAATAAATATATACGTTCTTAATTTATAAAGGGGTACTTAAGTATAAATATTTTATATAACTCTAATAAGTAATAGAGTATACTTTTAATAAACCTAGTAAAAGAACCTAGTAAACTAGTATACTTTAATAAACCTAGCGAACTAGTATACTTTAATAAACCTAGTATACTAGTATACTTTAATAAACTTAGTATACTAATAAATAGCCTTATTTTTCTATTTTATTTTAGGCTCTTTTATTTACTTCTATAAGGGATTAGGCCCTAAGTATAGTACTAGCTATACTAGTACTTACTAAGCTAGCTAAGAGTATAATATATACCTTTTTTTTATTTATAAAGTTTAAGAAAACTCTTCTCTTCCTTCTTTATTAAACTTATTAAATACTATAATTAAGCCTTTATATATACGCCGCTCCCCTATAATATTAAGTTCGATTAATTATAGCTAACTAAGATACTACTATATAAGATAGTATATAAGTACCTAAGTAATTCTACTAGAGTTATACTTCTAGCCTAGTAGAAGTTAATTAATTCTACCCGGCCCTCGAAAGTATAGTATAGTTATTACTAGAGTTGTTCTAAGAACTTATAAACGTAGTTTAAAACCTAAGCCACTACGTATAATAAGTAAAAGAAGGTATAGAAGTAGTAGAAGCTAAGATAAGAAGGCTATAAGGCTAAGGATAGATAGCCTCTACCCCTTTATTAATAAACGCGCTTCTAAGGAACTTAGTATAAACTCTTAGCTAGGTAAGTTAATTAGATTCTAATAACTAAGTCTTAGGCCCTAGAGACTAGAAACTATTAACCTAGAATAAATATATAAGTACTTTTTAAGACTACCTTCTAAGGCTTAAGAGCTCCTATAAGGTAAGGTCCTCTATAAAACTACTACTCTCCCTAGAATACTACTAGAATATAATTTATAATACCCTCCTACTATAAAAGTAAGCTTAAATAAGATACTTTTAAGAGAAGAGAGGTAATAGAGATAAGAAAGATTTTAACTACTTTTTTATATAACTTAATAAGACTTTTATAAATAGTAATAAGTAAACTAAAGTCTTAAAGAGACTTAATAATATTAGATATTCTATAGGTTAACCCTAGTATAAATACTAGCTTAAATTTAACGAACTTCTACTAGTAGTAGATAAAGAGAGCTAGAATAATAATATAAAGATTAGCTACTTTTAAAATACTTTCTTAAACTTTATATAAATATATATAACTATTATACCTAAATAAATAGATTACTATAAATTCGCTAAGGAAGTTAAGTATATTATAACTAACCTTAAAGAAACTAACTAGTTTAAATTATTAAATAAGAAATAAAAGGAAAAGACTAAGGAATCTAGTATTAGAGGACTAGCGTTCGCTTTATAATAAAGGTAGTCTTTATTACTCTAGCTAGATAATAAGAAGAATACTATTATAGAAGTAATATAAATAGGTAGTAGCTAATTAAAATATTATAAAGACTATAAAGGGAATCCTAGGGACTATTAGGCTATAAGCGGAAAATAAAAGGCTAAGTAAGTAAACTAAGATAAGTAAGAGAGATACTAGAAGGAGAAACTTTATTACTAATATAAAGCTTCTAGATACTAAGCTAGAGACTACTTATATAATATATCTACCCTACTAGTTAAGATTAACTAGGTTAAGATAGAACCTATACTAGAGGATAATAATAGAATAATAGAAGCTAATACTTCTAGGTTAGAAAAAGAGTAGCTCTTAGTTATAGTTAAGAACTAAGAATAAAAAGGGTATTAGTAAAAGAATAAAAGAAAGTAAAAAGAGTAATAAATAGAAACCTTATATATATAAATATAGTTTTTTAAGAATCTTTTAGAACTTTTACTTTTATTAATAAAGGATACTAATATTATACTATAATAAATAGAGACCTTATAAAAGAACTAGAACTCTTAAATATAAGTAATAAAAAATAGAAGATAAAAGAAGCCTTTTTATTTATAAGTAATTTAGAAGTTAAAGGGATAGTTATTTTTTAAATAAGTATTATTAGGTACTACTAAGTTATTTATATATATATAATACTAAACTTAGACTTTCTAATAATTCTTAGAAACCTATAGAAAGTATATAATAAAATATAGACTATACTAGAGAAATAGTATTTCTACTATAGTAAAGTATTATTATAGGTAGAGGAAGGTTATAATTACTATAACTATAAAAATAATAGTACCTTTATAATAGTAGCTACCTTAAATATAAAGGATATTAGAAAAGCTCTTAAGGTTAAAAAAAAGCTATCTATAGAATAGCTAGAATAATAACTACCTCTAAAGATTAAGGATATAGTATTACTCTTTTCTAAATAAGAAGTAGAAAAGCTAGTACCCTATAGGCCTAGTATTAATATAAAAATTAATATTTGTCTATAAGCGAATAGTACCCTAACCGCTTTACTATAGGGGCTACTTTATAATATATCTAGAAATAAGCTATTAGTTTTAAGAAAATCCTTTAATAACTTATAAAAAAAAGGATTTATTAGACCTTCTATATTAGAAGTAGTAGCTCTTATTCTATTTATATAGAAACTAGAAGAAGGACTAAGATTCTACTATAACTACTAAGTACTAAATACGATTATAAAACCTAACTATTACCCTCTACTACTAATACTAATCTAGTTTAAAATCCTAGAGTCGCGATATAGATTTAAACCGTATATATAGAGCTAGGGAAATTAGTACGAAGTCGTTATAAAGATAATATCCCGTAAGTAGTAGTATCTACGACTATACTAGTTCTAATAAGGACTAAAATTATAAAATCTCTCTAGGTTAAGAAATACTAAGAGGTAGTAATAGATCTTAATAGGTCGAATCTCTTTTATAATATCTATATTATAGACTTTCCCTTAGTCTATATAGATATTAGTAAAGCTTCTATTCTTAATTTTATCTTAGAAAAGGCAATTAAAGAGTATAATCTTATAAGGATTTAGAAAACTCTTATATATTTTAATAGTAAGTAATAACTAGAACTCTATGTTAGGCGCCTATAGAAGATACTACAAGATACCTTTAGGGATAGTACGAATACTAATTAACTAATCTAACCTTTATATACTAATAAATCTAATTATTATAAGAAGAAGATAGAAAAAGACTTTATAAAGGATTATTATCTTATTATAATTACCTTAGATATATTTAAAATAGGAGTAAATTACCTAAATATTAAGTAGGTATATTATAATAGAAGACCGCGCTCTATTTTAAATGTTATTTAAAAGTTTAGTTATTATTATTATAATATTACCCTCTAAGGGGTTTATATAGTTCTACTACTAAGTATTTAGAGATCTTTCTTTATAAACAACTTTAAAGTTAGAAAGAATCCTATATATAATAGTATAAAGGATAATATAAAGGATATTTTTAATTAAATAATATCTAAATATTTATACTTAGTAATCCTAGAGTATCTTAGAG
The DNA here is from genome assembly GCA_900184765.1 of Hymenoscyphus fraxineus. Taxonomy (NCBI): domain Eukaryota; kingdom Fungi; phylum Ascomycota; class Leotiomycetes; order Helotiales; family Helotiaceae; genus Hymenoscyphus; species Hymenoscyphus fraxineus. Next base: position 77,705 of record LT855429.1, on the reverse strand, counting down.
TAGAGTATCTCTATAACCCTTCTAAGTACTTCCCTAGGTAATATTATTACTAGTATACCTCTATATTATTATAAACAAACCTAGGAGCTTATATAATTATAATAGGATAGAGGGGTTTATATAATTAAGAAAAGCTTATATAGAGGAAGAAAGTATTAAAGGTAAGATAAGAAAGAATCCAAAGCTTAATAATAAAGTAGGATTTAGAGTAAATTACTCTAAAACATTTATAGGAATAGTATAATAGGATAGTAGTCTACTAGCTTAGTTCTTTATTAGAGTTCTTTCCTTCCTTATAGGTACGCGAGATTATAAAAGGGTATTTATAGCTTATTATAGAAAAGAAGAAGGTTAGTAAGATAGTTAATCTCTTATAGTACTAGGATTTTTTAAATAATTTTTCTAGAGATATACTAGAGCGTATCTTATTAGAGGTAGTATAAAAATAGTTACTAGGGTAGATAAAAGGCGAAAAAGCTAAGAAATAAAAAGAGAGGAAGAGTAAAGTAAAAAAGGCTACTAGTAGGAAGCGTAGGAGGCTAACTAGAGCGAGGAATAAGGCTAGGCAGAAGAGGTAACGGTCTAAATCTCCTACGCCCTTAGAGTTAGTAAAAAGGAGAAGGCCTAAAATAAGTTATAAGCGGAGGGGGAGCGATATTATAGAGGAATAGCCTATAATTAAATAGTTTATAAGCTAGTAGAGAATACTAGTAGAGATTAGTAGTAAGGGAATTCTAGGTAAGCGACTACTAATACTTATATAGGGAGAATAGTAGGACTAGGTAACTAGTAGGCGTATAACGAAAAATAAAAGTAAGAAGAAGATAAGAGTATAGAGTTAGGATCTATTAGATTCGGATAGAGAGAGAATAGACTCTAATAGAAGTAGTTTAGATTATAGCGATTAATAAAGTAACGACCTAACGAACTTTAAGTATAAAGGGGTATAAATAGAATTAGTAATATAACTTTTAAAACGTAACTTAATAATTAGTTAATAGATTTAAATAAGAGTTAGACCTAAAAATTAGAAAAAAATTATTCTTTATAATAGGATTTAATTATAGTTACTAGTATAAAATTATAAGATTAGCTAGATTTAGGATTTCTAGGGTCTAAAGGTATAGAGCCTAGTATAACTACTTATAAGTACTCCGAGGCTTTTCCGAGGATACGAAGTATATACGAGTTCTTACTTATATAACGGCTCTAAGAGTCTCCCTAAGACTTTTATACTAAGATTATACTAATACTAGAGACCTTAAGGAATATAATAGAGGCTAACTAGCTTATAAAGGTTAACGTTATCTCTACTTTTTACTAAATTTAAATAATAAAAGACTATAAATATAAGACTACCTTTTAAATAAGATTCGACTCTTTTAAATAGCTAGTAATACTATTTAGTCTAAGTAGAGCTCTAGCTATATTTTAATAGTATATTAATAGTTTACTATAAGACTTACTAAACGTTTACTTCTTAGCCTTTATAGATAATATAGTAATCTATACTAAGGGGTTTAGAGAAGACTACTTTAAAAAAGTATAAAGTGTTTTTTATAAACTCTAAGATAAAGGCTTATTCTTTAACCTTAAAAAAAGCGAATTTATAAAGAAATAGATTAAATACTTAAGATTTATTATATATACTAGTAAAAAGTATAATATTTAATATTATAGTAGTCTAGATATTCGGGTTATTTAAATTAGATACTTATCTTATATAATTACCCCTTAATTTAAAGTATATAGCTAGAGCTTCTTCTATATAAATTTAAGTATACTATTTAGTCTAAGCTAAAATACTATATATAGTAGTAATACTTTTATTAGTAGGAACTCTTTATTAAACTCTTACTAACTCTTTTATTCGTTAGTGTAGCTAACGTTTTATAACGGTTAAAAGGGCTTAGTAAGCGTAACCTAGGCGTAAAATATTTGTAGGACCCCTGTAACGCTATAGCTAATGTAAATTCGCCTTAATTCAGGGATAAAAACACGACAGGGATGTTCTAGACTCGCTTAGCTTAGTCAGCACGCAGGTTACAGGGGTAGGAATACTAAAAGTACGGAGTATACTCCCGCGCCCGTATCGAGCTAGAATCGTATTAAAAACACATATGATTAGAGTATAGGATATCTAAGAGTTTCAGTTATATTTTAGTGTTCTCCCTATGCTTATACGACGTCTGTAGCTAAAACAAGGTAGGTTAGAAGTAGCGTACGATTACGACCGTAGGGTTAGTACCTCGCATCGATAAGGCACTTAGGTACCCACGCTCCCAAGGAATACTAAAACCACCTGTACGTACCTTAGTTAGGCTTAGTTAGACGGGGGTTCGGGGGCTAGCCCCCGAGAGAAAATAAAGATTAATAATAATAATAATAATAATAACTACTAATTATTAACTAATTAAGAAAATTAATAATAATTAATACTTAATTAATAATAATAACTATAAGGGTTCGAGGGCTAGCTCCCGAGATTAATAAAATTAATAACTAGTTAATTAATAATAATAACTAGGGGGGTTCGGGGGCTAGCCCCCGAGAGAAAATAAAGATTAATAAGAATAATAATAATAACTAATTAATAACTAATTAATAAATAACTAATTAATAACTAATTAATAACTAATTAATTAATAATTAATTAATAACTAATTAATAACTAATTAATAAATAACTAATTAATAACTAATTAATANAATTAATAACTAATTAATAACTAATTAATAACTAATTAATAACTAATTAATAACTAATTAATAACTAATTAATAACTAATTAATAACTAATTAATAACTAATTAATAAATAACTAATTAATAACTAATTAATAAATAACTAATTAATAACTAATAAATTAATAATAACTAATTAATTAATAATAACTACTAATTAATAACTAATTAATAAATAACTAATTAATAACTAATTAATAACTAATTAATAAATAACTAAATAATAACTACTAATTAATAACTATATAATAACTACTAATTAATAACTAATTACTAAATAACTAATTAACTACTAATTAATAACTATATAATAACTACTAATTAATAACTAATTACTAAATAACTAATTAACTACTAATTAATAACTAATTAATTAATAATTAATACTTAGTTAATAATAACTAATTATTAAATAACTAATTAGTAAATACTTAATAACTACTAATTAAGTAATAACTAACTAAGTAAGAACTAATTAAGTAATAACTAATTAAGAAATAACTAAATAATAAATAATTAAGTAAATAATTAATTAATAACTAATTAGTAACTACTTAA
>LT855429.1:41961-64254 GCA_900184765.1 Hymenoscyphus fraxineus | reverse complement strand
GTTTCTTAGAGAAGAAGCCTACTAGTTAATAGATTCTATCCTTTTCCTAAAGGAGTATACCTCTTATTATAAATCTACTATAGTCTATCTTAAGAAATATAGGTAGGGTTAGGTTCTATTTTACTAATATAAGAGCTTTATAAAACTTACTTTTTAATATTTAAAAGGCTAGCTCCTCCTCTTCTCCCTAGGAGAATAGGGTTCCCTTACTAATAAGCGCTATTAGCTGTCTTACTAGCTAGGAGTAGTTAGGTATAAATATTTAGTAGAAGTTATAGAACCCTAAAAACTAGTAGACTTCCTTTTATATCTTAGGAACTGCCTAGTTCTATACTACCTTAACTTTCTTAGAGTTAAGTCTTACTCCTTTCTTACTAGTATATATAATAAATTCTAAGTACTTAATCTATATCTTTATAAATTTGCTTTTCCTAGGGTTAAGGAATAGGCCTTTATTTTAGAGTTTATAGAGAATACTCTATACTTTTTTAAAGTAGTCCTCTCTAGACCCCTTAGTATAGATTACTATATTATCTATAAAGGCTAAGGAGTAANAAATATAGCTAGAGCCCTACTTAGACTAAATAGTATTACTAGCTATTTAAAAGAGCTAAATCTTATTTAAAAGGTAGTCTTATATTTATAGCCTTTTACTATCTAAATTTAGTAGAAAGTAGAGATAATATTAACCTTTATAAGCTAGTCGGCCTCTATTATATTCCTTAAGATCTCTAGTATTAGTAGAAGGGGGTAATAGTTAGGTTTTATAATCGTATTTAGTACTTAGTAGTTATAGTAGAATCTTAGTCCTCCTCCTAGTTTTTATATAAATAGGATAAGAGCTATTACTTCTAATATAGAAGGTCTAATAAATTCTTTTTCTTATAAGTTATTAAGGGATTTCCTTAAGACTAATAGTTTATCCCTAGATATATTATAAAGTAGCCCCTATAGTAAAGTAGTTAGAGTATTATCTACTTAGGGGTAGATATTAATTTTAGTATTAATACTAGGCCTATAGAATACTAGCTTTTCTGCTTCTTATTTAGAAAAGAGTAGTACTATATCTTTAATTTTCGGAAGTAGTTATTATTCTAGCTATTCTATAAACAGCTCCTCTTTAACCTTAAGAGCTTTTCTAATATCTTTTATATTTAAGGCGGCTACTATTATAAAAGCGCTATTATTCTTATAGTTATAGTAATTATAACCTTCCTCTACCTATAGTAATACTCTACTATAGTAGAAACACTGTTTCTCTAGCGTAGTCTATATCTTATTATATACTTTCTATAAGTTTCTAAGAATTATTAGAAACTTTAAGTTTAGTATTATATATATATAGATAACTTAGTAGTATCTAATAATACTTATTTGAAAGACAACTACTCCTTTAGCTTCTAAATTACTTATAAATAAAAAGGCTCTTTTTACCTTCTATTTCTTATTACTTATATTTAAAAGTCCTAGTTCTTTTATAAGGTCTCTATTTATTATAGTATAGTATTAGTATCTCTTATTAATAAGAGTAAAGGTTTTAAAAGATTCTTAAAGGACTATATTTATATATATAAGGTTTCTATTTATTACTCTTTTTACTTTCTCCNAGAGCTACTCTTTTTCCGACCTAGAGGTATTAGCTTCTATTATTCTATTATTATCCTCTAGTATAGGTTCTACCTTAACCTAGTTAATCTTAACTAGTAGGGTAGGTACGTCGTATAGGTAGTCTCTAGCTTAGTATCCTAAAGCTCTATATTAGTAATAGAGTTTCTCCTTTTAACGTCTCTCCTACTTATCTTAGTCTACTAACTTAGCCTTTTATTTTCCGCCTATAGCCCGATAGTCCTTAGGATTTCCTTTATAGTCTCTATAATATCCTAATTAGCTACTATCTATTTATATTACTCCTATAATAGTATCCCCCTTACTATCTAGCTAGGGTAATAAGAACTACCTCTATTATAGAGCGAACGCTAGTCCTCTAATACTAGATTCTTTAGTTTTCTTCTTCTATTTCTTATTTAATAATTTAAACTAGTTAGTCTCTTTAAGGTTAGTTATAATATACTTAACTTCCTTAGCGAATTTATAGTAATCTATTTATTTAGGTATAGTAGCTATATATATTTATATAAAGTTTAAGAAGGTATTTTAGAAATAGCTAATCTTTATATTATTATTCTAGCTCTTTCTATCTACTACTAGTAGAAGTTTATTGAATTTAAGCTAGTATTTATACTAGGGTTAACCTATAAAGTATCTAATATTATTAAGCCTCTCTAAGGCCTTAGCCTACTTGTTACTATCTATAAAAGTCTTATTAAGTTATATAAAGAAGTAATTAGGATCCTTCTTACCTTTATTACCTCCCTTCTCCTAGAAGTGTTTTATTTAGGCTTGCTCCTATAGTAGGAGGGTATTATAGATTATATTCTAGTAGTATTCTAGGGAGAGTAGTAGTTTTATAGAGGACCTTATCTTATAGGAGCTCCTAAGTCTTAGAAAGTAATCTTAAAAGGTACTTATATATCTGTCCTAGGTTAATAGTTTCTAGTCTCTAGGGCCTAAGACTTAGTTATTAGAATCTAATTAACTTACCTAGCTAAGAGTTTATACTAAGTTCTTTAGGAGCGAGTTTATTAATAAAGGGACAGAGGCTATCTGTCCTTAGCTTTATAGCCTCCTTATCTCGGCTTCCGCTACTTCTATACCTTCTTCCGCTTATTATATATAGTAGCTTAGGTTTTAAACTACGTTTATAAGTTCTTAGAACAACTCTAGTAATAGCTATACTATACTTTCGAGAGCTAGGTAGAATTAATTAACTCCTACTAGGCTAGGGGTACGACTCTAGTAGAATTACTTAGGTACTTATATACTATCTTATATAGTAGTATCTTAGTTAGCTATAATTAATTAAACTTAATGTTATAAGAGAGCGGCGTATATATAAAGGCTTAATTATAGTATTTAATAAGTTCGATAAAGGAGGAAGAGAAGAGTTTTCTCGAACTCTGTAAATAAAAGAAAGGTATACGTTATACTCTTAGCTAGCTTAGTAAGTACTAGCACAGCTAGTGCTATACTTAGGGCCTAATCCCTTATATCTAGATAGTCTAACTATTAATATAACCTAGAAAGCTTCTCTTAAAGCTATATCTTCTCTTAATAAGGCTAAATAGGAAGAAAAAATCTTAACTCTTCTATCCCTTCTTAAAGAAAATAAGCTAATATCTAAGAACTTAGTAGACCTTACTAATAATCTTTATTACCTAATATTAACCTTTAAGTACTATAATTAAGTCCTATTTAAGAAAATAAATAGATTTAAAATACTATATATTCTTTTATTACTTTATTATAATTAATTAAATAAAAAGTATAAGAAGTATAGCTACTTTAACTAGCTAGAGCTTAAGAGTATAGTTTAATATATAAGATAGTAGCCTACTCTTAAATAAGATATTAAGTTAAAATATTAAACTTATCTATAATATTAGATTACTAAGAAATTAGAATATAAATAAAAACTAGTCTTTATCTTATAATAACTAAATATTAGCCTATTTAAGGAATAGTCTATTAATTTTATTAGAATACTTCTACTAACTATATATAGTAACTAATAGATTATTACTACTATTAAGAGATCTACTAGATAGGTAGTAGTTTAAGCTATTATACTAGTAAATTCTTAGGCTATAATAGACTTTATTTATAAAGAAATCTTTATAGTCTATAAAATACTATAAGTTCTACTCTTAAATAATAATATAAACCTTATTTCTAAAATAATAAAATCTTTCTTAAGAATAATAAAGCTAAAGTATTATTATACTACCTTCTATTATTTATAAATAAATAGAAAGATTAAATAGTTTAATAGAATTCTAAGTAGAGTATTAGTAAAAGTCTTATAAGAGAAGAGTATTTATACCTAGGATAAATACTTAACCTAGGCTATCTTTACTATAAGGATTTATACCTACTTAGTATTAAAGTATAGCCTCTTCTTCTTATTATATAGAGCTTACCTAGGACTCTTAGACTTTACTAAGACTAAAACCTTTAAACTTATTAAAGTTAGCTTAAAGGATAGATTAAATAAAATCTTTTATAAAACTTTAACTACTAATAAAGTATAATAATAAGTAAATAAGGAATTATACTAGAATATAGTTTATATAAAATTAATTAGGAACTAGTAATAGAATATTAGGCCTTTAATTAAGCTAGATTCCTTTATTCTAATATATAATAAAAATCTAAAAAAGTAAAGAGATTACTAGTATAACCTATATAAGGTTATTATAATATATTTACTTAGTATCTACTAGTTAAAAGACTATTATAAATAATACTTAAAGTTATTAATTAATAGGTTATAACTTAAGTTAATTTCCTAAGCCTTTATTAATATTACTACTAGTAAATAGAGTAATAATATAAGAACTAAATAAGTTCTAGCTAGCTTAAGTATTATTAATCCTACTATTAATATTAAGAAGTACCTAGATAATAGTATTATACTAGGTTATACTTATAAGAAGCTTACTATAATTAGTAAGGCTAAATAAGTAAAATTAGCTTCTAGAGGACTAGAAATAAGTAAAGTAAGGAAGGATTTTATATAAGAAACCTAGTTAAATAACTTTATTTAAGAAGTTTATAATAACCTTAATATAAAATTTAAAAACCTTATCTAAACTACTTACTAAGAATTAGCTATAAAAGAATAACTAAAAGAAGTAGAAAAAGTAATACTACCTCTTCTTAAATAAGTTATAAACTTAATATAACTACTAAAATAGCCCTAAAGTTATATAAAGTAACCTTTAAAAAGACTATCCTTTACTCTAAGTAAAGAAGTAAATAAAAAGTACTAACTACCTTAGTAGTAAACCCTAGGTATACTAAAAAGAAAAGTATTATAAAAGTAGAATTAGAAACCTTATATAACTAAATTATAAATAGTTAAAATTAAGCTTTAATCTCTAAACTTATAATCTAAAAAGAAAGTATTAATTATTTAAAAGAAAAGCTCTTTAAAATATTATAATAAAGGTTTTATACTAGTATAAAAAGGAAGAGGTTACTTAAAGAAGTAGCCCCCTTATAGTACTCTAGAAGTAATCTTAGTATTAAAAGCTTATTTAAGAATAGTTTTAAAAGTTTATATCCTAGCCTTCTACCTATTATAAAAAAAATAGACTTTAGTAAATACTACTTAATAAAGGTTAAAAGAGTTCTTTTAATCTTAAGAGTAAAATATAAGCTTATATTAAACTACTTATATTTATTTTAAATATTAGCTATTTTTATTTATAAAAATTAAAAGGTTTATTATAAAGTATTTAAGTACTTATAAAAGTATATTCTAATACTTATTAGAGTATATTTAAACATTTATTAAAACTTATTTTAAGATTTATTAGTATTTATTAAAAGCTATTTCTAGATTTATTAAAGCTTATTCGAGTCTATTTAAGTATTTATTAAACTTAAGGTAGAAAAAAATATAAGTATATTAGTAGAATATTATATAGTAAAAATACTACTTTTAAGAATCCTTAGGTATCTTTTAATATACTACCTTATTTAAAAACTATTAATCTAAAAATAAAAAAATAAAGTAAAAAGCTTAAAAAGATTAATAAAGAAAGAAAGTATAAATAAAAAGTTTAAAATATTATAAGAAAAACTATTTAAAAAACTTACTAAATACTACTTAGAACCTAAAAGAATAGAAAAATAAAGAACTTCTAGCTAGTTCTATAAGATATAAGCTTATTACTTATACTTCTTATTAGTACTCTTACTATTTAATCCTCTTTTATACTTACTAGTACTAGTATTATTATTATTTTTATTATTATTACTAAAAGACTTAAAGTTAAAGAAACTAAAAGACTTAATAAAAGAGACTATTTTACTTTTACTAAAAAAAGTAATTCTCTTCTAGAAAAACTTATTAGTACTTATAAGCTTCTTATAAGCCTCCTAATAACCCTTAACTATATTAAGATTATAACTACTTAAAATAATAATAATACTTAAGTAAACCTTACTAGTTTAAGGCTTCTTTAAAGAGGAGTAACCTAGGGTAGTTCTACTAGTACTTATATATAAGTTAGTATAAAAAAGGAAAAATAATAGTAATACTTACTATTTTAGTTATAAAATAAATATTTTACCTTTTAATTATTTATTTAGTAATTTATATAAGCCCTTAACTAAATTATCTTTTTTCCTTTTATAATATCTACCTCTAGAAAGGATATATACTCTTAAAACTATATTTTCTTATAAAATATCTTACCTTTTATATTTTACTTATACTACTATAAAAAGGTTAGCTTAAGTAAAAAAAGAATAGAAAAAAACTTACTTTATAATAAAAATTATACCTACCCTTCCTACTATACTACTTACCCTTAAGCTAAATAATAATTAGCTCTATATATAAAATATAAGACTTTAAAGTAAACTTCTTCTTTAACTTCTTAAAATTAATATTCTAGCTAATAAAATAAAGTATCTTCTATTTATTATTATTATAAAGTAGAGCTAGTATATCTAGCTTAGAAGGAAGGTTATTAAAATACCTAAGAGTATTAACTATATTAAGGTTACTTTTAACTATAAACTCTAGCTCTTTATTATTATTATCTTCCTTACTTAAGCTAGAAAGAATACTACTTTCTTTACCTTTAGACTTCTTTCTAGAACCTCTAATAAAGTTATTATTAATAGTATTATTAGTATAATTCTTAATAGGTATAGGTAAAAGAACTAGTATTAAAGGAAGAGAATCTTATATAGTACTCTAGTCTAAGTAACTAGAAGGAGAAAAATAAACTAAATACTAAACTAGGGAAAGGGATCTAGCTAGGGAGGGAGCCATAGGCTCGACCTTACCCTTAGCTAAGTTAAGAGTAGTTAGGTAATAGTAATATAACTATAAAATTATTAGTATTATAAAAGTAAAAAGTAAAAAAGTAAAATACTAGGATAAATACTATAGGAGTTCTACTAGAGTAGCTATAAGAAGCTTACTCTTTTACTACTATACGAGCTTACTTAGTAGTAACCTAAGTAATAGATTCTATTACCTTCTTAGTAGCCTTTAATCTCTTTTTTCTTATATAGTCCTTTTTATTCTTCTTTTATAACTTAGTAAGTTAAAGCTTAAAAGAGGGATACCTAAGAGGAAAGATCTCCTAGTTTTTATTATAATACTTTTTACCTAGCTCGGAGTAATATTTATTACTACTACTAGAGCCTCTATTAGAACCGCCTAGGCTACTAGTTATAATACTACCTAGTATAGGGAAGATAAGGACTTAAGTAGATATAATTAGAATAAGAAAGAATATAAGAAAGGGATAAAAAGATATTATAAAAGATTAAAGAAGTAAATAAGGAAAAATATTATATATTATAATAGTTAAAAAAAAAAAGTAAAAAAGGGATAAAAAGGCTTTTTAATATAGACTTTTAAAAGCTTAAAACTTATATATTCTTTAGGCTTAAAAGGCCTAAAATAATTAAACTAGATATTATTAAAGGTATTTATAGTACTTTTAGTAAGTACTATTTATAATACTTTATACTCGCTTAACTATATAATTACTTAATATCTTTAGCTCTTATAAATAGATATAGTTTAGAGTAGGTTAAATGTTATATAAGTATATAAATCTTAAACGAATTACCTTATTTTCTAAGAAAATCTATATAATATAGATAGAGGTAGCCGGCTCTTTCTATATAGAATTAAGGCTATTAATACTCTAGGAGAAGTACTATTATCTAAGTAAGGGAGAATATAATATTCGGTATTATAGTAGCCTAGATATTCGGGTTATTTAAATTAGATACCTACCTTATATAATTACCTCTCGATTCGAAGTATATAGCTAGAGCTTCTCCTATATAAATTTAAGTACGCTATTTAGTCTAAGCTAAAATACTATAAAAGGGAGTAGGACCCGACCCTAAGAAAGTTAAAATAGTATAGAACTAGGTAGTTCCTAAGATATAAAAGGAAGTCCGCCGGTTTTTAGAGTTCTATAACTTCTATTAAATATTTATATTTAACTACTTTTAGCTAGTAAGATAGCTAATAGCGCTTACTAGTAAGAGAACCCTATTTTCCTAGAGAGAAGGGAAAGAGCTAGCCTTTTAAGTATTAAAAAGTAAGTTTTATAAAGCCTTTATATTAGCGAAATAAGACCCGACCTTACTTATATTTCTTGAGATAGACTATAGTAGATTTATAATAGGAGGTATACTCCTTTAAAAAAAGGATAGAATCTATTAACTAGTAGGCTTCTTCTCTAAGAAACTAAATAAAATAGAAATTAACTATAATATTTATAATAAAGAGATATTAGTAGTAGTATTCTTACTTAAGTTCTAAGTACTCGAACTAAAAGTAGTAGGCCCCTTTATAATATAGATAGACTATAAGAACCTAGAATACTTTATAATTAAGAGGTAACTAACTAAACGTTAAATTTAATAGTATAAGACCTTAGCTTTATTTTAGTTTACCTTTTACTACTAGCTAAGTACTAAAGCTATTATACTAGACGCTTTATTTAAAAGAGAATAAAATACTCTAAGAGTAAATAATAAAATATTTAAGTATAAACGTTTTTTAAAGCTAGACTATGTTAGAAACTAGTTAGATCTAGAAGAGGAAAGAGAGGTAGTAGTAGTAGCTACTACTTCGGTCTAGCTTTAAAATATATAGTAGAAGGACCCCTTAAACTAGAACTAGGACTTCTAAGTACTATTCTAGGAATAAGAACTTAATAAACTTTAAAATAAATTAGTAGTAGAGGACTTATTATATAATATTATTTTCTAATTAGTCTTAAATAGTAACTAATCCTTTTTAAGCAAAGTTAAAATAAAGATTTAAGTAGATAACTATAAAATTAATAAAAAGGGCTACTTATACTACTATAAGAGATTATAGGTTCCTAGAGTACTATTCTTAATAAAGGTTAAAGCTAAGAAAGGGGAATCTAAACTTAGCTAAAAGAACGTTCTAAAAATAAAAATTATTTAATTTATCTATAATTTATAGGTCTATAACTACTTAGATAGAGATTCTACTACTTTTATAATAGGATAAAACTTCTATTAGCTACTCTAGTCTAAGTATATAAGATAGTTTCTAAAGAACTATAATTACTATAAAAGGAATAAAGTATAGTAAGAGTATAAGTATAGACTCCTATAACTACTACTAGTACCCGACTAATTCTTCTAAGAACTCTTAATAGATTTTATAACCGACCTACTAGACTTATAAGAGAATTACTATCTCTAGGTTATTAAAAACCGATTAAGTAAGACTATAGTACTAGAAGTAATACTTAGTATAGAAGTAGAGGAATATATTAAAAAGTTTATAGAATATTAGGTTTATTACTATAGTATACCCTATACTATTACTAGTAATAGAGGTATAAACTAGATAAGTATATTCTAAAAGATATTTTACTATCTAATAGGTATATAATAATAACTTAGCTCTATATACTACCTATAAACTAATAGAGGCCTAAAGAGATTAAACTAAGAAGTATAAGCTTACTTCTAGAACTTTATTAACTAAGAGTAATCCGACTAGAAACGTTAGCTTTCTACTACTTAACTAGTACTTAATAGGCGTAACTAAGCGGGCCTTAGAATAAGTCCCTTCTTTATAATATATAGCTTTAACCCTTCTTCTCTAATTCTACTTAAAATAGATACTAGTATAACTTTAAATCTCTTAGTATCTAAGAGAGTAGAAGTATTTATAAATAAGATTAAAGGGATTATAGTACTATACTAATCGAATATAGTAGAATCTACCTAAAAGTAGGAGAATAGTACTAATAAGAGAAGGGCTCCTACTCTAGTCTATAGGGTAGGTAATAAGGTATAGTTAGACCTATATAACTATTATATAAATAGGCTAAAGAGAAGTCTAGACTATAAGTACGCGAAATATATAGTAGAAGAAGTCTTATTACTATTTAACTATTTACCTATTAAGGATTCCTAGTAATATTTACTTTATATTTTATACTAATCTTCTTTATTAAATAAGCTAGGACCCTCTACTAAGGTAGGAGACTAATAATAAGTAACTTATATTTAAACTCTTCTAGATATATAAAGAATAATAAGTAGAAGAGATATTATACGCCTAAGATAAAGCTAAGAAAAGAAGAAAAATTAAATAAGTATTAGTAAAGTAAGTAGGTTACTATAAACTAATATAAGAGCCTTTAGAAAATCTAGTAAATACTATTACTTTAAATAACTTTAAAGCTAAGTATAATAATCCTATAAAAAATAATAGTCTAAAAGCTAGATAAGAAAAGAAAAAGAAAAACTAAAAAGAAAGAAGCCTATAAAGACTAATAAAAGTAAAATAGAGTATAAGAGCCTTATAGTAGAGAGAGAGTTTAAGGACTATATTATTCTTTTATTTTTTTTTATTTTTTTTATAAACCCTTTATTTATAGTAGTATCTAGTAAAGAATAAATAGATTACTAGTCTTTTATAGTAGAGAAAGAGTTTTAGATATTATTTTATTTTTTTATTTCTTTATTTTATTATTTTTTATTTATAATATCTAGTTTATACTAAGAACTATTCTAAATTTATTAGAGACTACTAAAAGAGTATAGAGAATAAACTATATATCTACCCTAATTAAAAAACTACTATAAACTACTAAGAAACTTATAAATACTACTATTAAAATATCTAAAACTAATAAAGAAATACTAGAGACTACTTATTAAATACCCTTAACACGTATAGTATTAGAATTAGCTAGAATAACCTTCTTTTCCTTCGACTTCTAAGACTTTAGACCTAGAGTACGTCTCTTCTTCTTCTTTAGAGTAGTAGGATTATTACTATTAGTATCTATCTTAATCTTAATAGTAACTAGGTTACTATAATAGGTTCCTAAAACTAGAGCTAGAGGTCTACTACTAATTCTAAAAGAAAGTAGTAAATAATAGAAAACTAGTAAAGACTAGTAAAAACTTATAAGAGACCGTTCTAAGCTATAACTTACTTTATAGTTATATTAACCTTAGTAGAAAGAGTACTAAAATAAGTAGTTAGTAATAAAAAACTAATAGAAACTAAAGTATTTATACTAAAAGAAGACCTAATTATTAAAGATATAAGAACTTTATAATATACGTTATTATTTTTTAAAGATTTACTAGGGCTTTACTACTATAATAGCGTTAGCTAGCGTCTTTTTAATAGAAACTAAAATAAAAAAAAAAAAAATTTTTTTTTTCTTATTATATAGTATTAGTCGATTTAGTCTAGGTAGTATACGTAAGATAGACTATTACTCTACTATTAATAGTTACTAGTGTTTTCTAAGCAGAGTCTAATTAAAACTTATAGGGGATAATACTTATTTTTTATATTAATATAATTAAAGTATAAACGTAGACTATAAGGGATTTACTATATAAAATTAGTAGACTCTACTAAAAAAGTACTAGAATTCGACTTACCTTAGGTATTATATAGTCTATACTATAATAAGTATAATAGGTATAGTAGATAGGGGCTATACTTATTTAGTTAGATTTTAATAAATACTACCGAAGGAATATAGGAAATATATATAACTTACCTATTATTACTATTATTATTATTATAGTTTAGAAAGAAGGAAAAGAAGAAAGGAGGGCAAAGAGAGCCTTATATACCCTAGTATACGAGTAAATAAAGGATTATATAAGAAGGTATATCTAGGATAATATTAAGGTAAGGTAAAGATAGTCTAAAGAAGTATAATTAAGCTAAAAGTAAAGTTTATAAAGAAAAGCGAATTTAGTATAATATTTAATAGAATCCTTTATAAAACTAGATAGAATCTAGCGCCTTTCTAGTAAAGGGAGGGAGTATTATAAGGGATTAGGCCCTAAGTATAGTACTAGCTATACTAGTACTTACTAAGCTAGCTAAGAGTATAATATATACCTTTTTTTTATTTATAGAGTCTAAGAAGACTTTTCTCTTCCTCCTTTATCGAACTTATTAAATACTATAATCGAGCCTCTATATATACGCCGCTCCCCCGTAATAACTTCTCTTCTAAATACTATCTCTTCTTATTTACTTCTCTCTAAATAACTAATTTATTCTTCTCTTCTTCTTTTAGCTAAAGATATAGTTCTTTTTCTTCTCTTCTAGTAGTTAAAAGAGAAGAGACAAGGAGATTCTAAATACTAATCTTATAATTTAATTTATTAAGTTTCTAATTATTCTAAGGGTTCTAGATTATTTAGGTCTTATTTATTAATTCTAAAGTTAGAATATAAATTACTTATATTATATCTAAGATATCTTATATTATATTAAATTAGATTTCTATAATAGAGGGGTAAGAGTATTTATAAGCTCGCGAGATAAGTTAAAACTATTTATAAGTATAAATAAAAGTCGGTTCTCTAAAATACTTATTAAAGAGATTAGGTAAGATAAAAGAAGAGTATAATTCTTAAAACTCCGGGGAAATTAACTAGCTATAAAAGTATTATATAATAGTACTTAAGTATTAATACTATAATAAAGACTTAATTAGTAATATAAAGGAATCTAAGATATTAAAGGAAAAGTAGTTCTCTAGTATCTAATACTAGAGCTAGGTAATAATAACTAGATATTATTAGAACTAGATAAAATATACCTATATTCCGAGATAGTACTACTAATTATAAGGGATAAAATAGAAAACTATTCGACTAAGCTATAAAAGTAGATTTAGGAGTAAAGCTAGCTAAAGGAGTAAGGAGGGAGTCTTATAAGATAACCCTAACCGAGTAGAACCTACTAGAATACTAGGTATCTACCTAGCTAACCGAGATAGTAGGTTAAGTAGTAGAGAAAGGAGTATAGGAGTCTTAGCTAGCTAAGACTATTCCGTAATACCTACTTTATACTTTATTATCTACTAGATAGAGCCTTCTATATAGTCTATAATTTGGTCGAGGTCCGAGCACGTGGCTTTTAGTTGAATTACCTACGTAAGGGTTACAAGGCCGAGGGTACTTATTCTTCGCTTTCGACGTATATATAGGCGAAGTATACGGACTTGAAGCTTGCTAGCAAGAAATGAGAAAACTAATAATAAGCCTCATTTGATATAATATGTAGCGACTAACGAATAAACAATAGATTTATAAGTATAGTACTTGTTTGTTATCGTACGCCAAAAAAGTGTTACTCCACTTATTTCTCAAAATTTAATTATATAATACTTTGCTGTAGCATGGATCAAGCATAAATCCCATGCGAGTACCGGGGGATATCAAGGCATCTTCTAGGCTCAGGAGGATCAGGTGCAAATGTGCCTTTGAGGTAGAAATAAGCCGGTGGGATTCGAATGAAGCTTCGAATGCTTGGAGACGCAGACTGGTTTAACGAAAGACCTTGTATCCAGGGGGGACACCGTCAGAATGAGTCACCTGACTCCGTATGAGAGTGCAAGTTTCTTTTACTTCTCCTAAGTCTGGAAGGGGTGCCGGCGGTAAGAAAGCCTAGTCTCGTTCATGGCTGTGCCTTAAATTCAAGTACCCTATCGTTCTTGAAAGGACGCATTGAGTCTGCTGATCACAAAAATACAAGCGATGTTTCCAAGTTTGCGTCTTTGGAGCTTCTCTTCTTAAAGTGTTAGATGTTCTATCTTTGATGGGGTGAGCAAATCAAGCCAGAAGCTAACACGAGACTATGGAATACCGAGATTCTCTATCTATCCTGTGGTAACCCGCGCACTTCACAGTTTTGTGAATCAGATTTTGAATTACGGAATTAATATCTGACAATCCGCCCCTGGAGGAACTGGCCTAGAGCGGTGTGGGCTGCATGGAATATTGTATGCGGAATATAGAGAGAGAATCTTATGCGATCAGTAGAATGACATAGCAATCTATATATTCAGGACCTTCGCGCTAAGGATTCAAATGTAATTGAGCTACAACTCTCTACAGTAACATTGCCTGAAGACACAATTGCAACATTTACGAAAAACACATTGATCCATTTCGTCTTTGAGCGTACAGATGTGGTAATCATCTTAGCTATATATGCTACTAAGAGGTATGAACTGCCTCTCCACGAGGGTTCTCTTTGCTGGGACTCAACTATTGTAGAACTTGATATGTATAATTACCACGAGATCCAGGTAGATGATATTCTCATGATTGCCCCGAGCGGGAGGTCTCCCGGCTTTGAAAGAGGGCGGGGAGTTGCCGTATTTCAATAACTGCAAGCCCAAAGGCCAATGTTTGCGGTTAAGTGGGTTTGAATTTCGTTTGAAGTAATAGAAAAATTGAAAAGAAGGAGCTAAGTTCAATATATCTCTTTCGTAAATGAAAAGTGATTATAAAAACATAACTCGTTATTAAAGCTATATAAGAGAAGGGATTACGTAACGGACATGAGTAGAATTCTTACTGCAGTGCCAGGATTAGTTAGCTGGAAAATTAATCCATATCTCCCCTAATCCTGTGGTGGCTTTTACATGTCATCTCACTTTTACTCACTAAACTGCGCTTAATATTCGATGGGAGTCTCCGAGTCGGCAGAGTAGTAGTTAGAATATTACTCACATAGCACATCAAGCATTGTGCATCGACATTTTTTTACATATAGATTAATTACCTGTTTATACTACTGCGTACATAAGTGTTTTCCCGGAAACTCGTGTAGCCATCATCCATTTAGTACCCTTCTATGACCCTTTTGATGGATTTTTTGACCATTGAATTCTCCACATGGCCCACAGACCNCATAAGTCCCATCCATACGCACGAACAAAGCCCCTAAGTATCCTATGTAGTACCATAAACAACAAGACTCCCATCCATTTTCATCGACAAAAACCCCAAATATCCTATACCAAAACAACAAAACAAAAAAAGATCTCATCAAACCCCACCACGACTCACCCACACATCCCAATCAACAATCCAGATCAATCCTTGAACATCAAACCAGACAACGCGCCCTCCAGAGAGAACTCACAGCCTAGTCCGCGGAAACCGAGATAATTAATTGATCCGATCGTCCCCATCCAGCTCCAGTCCCCCTCCCGAAATCCCNGGGGGAGAAGGAGAGGACAGTAAGATTTACTGGTTTAGTTGATGAGTAGTCCGCCTACCCAGCCGACACATGTGCAAAGCGATGCAGCGACGGATAATGCAATTGGAACGGCGACGAGTGCCCATGGCTGTTGTGTAGCTTGTGTGGTAAATTCCAATCCCTTTCCGAGTATGGTATCGGGTCCCAAGCTCATTCCTTCCACGCAAACTGGTGAGATAGTAGCTTGTAAGCGGGCGAAGGTGTCGAGAGAAGGCATGACGGGTGTATCTCGCCACTCTAGAGCACGAGTTAGAGGTGAGAAGTAGTCAGGGAGCTGTGGGAGCTTTGGGAGAGGGGGGACGATGTTTTCGACTTCGATTTGGGCGAGGGTGTCGGGGACGAGAGGGGCGTTTCCGAGACCGAGCCAGGAGATTATGGGAGCGAGTTGCTCGGGGCATGTGATGGAGAGGAGGAGGCTCAGTATGATGAATGTACAAAGTAAACCGAGAATGATCATCTCCATGAATCTTACATAGCGGATGGCAGTAAGACAGCCTTTCTTGAAGCGGTTGCGGGAGACTTTGACGATGATGTTGGGCTCAGAATCCTGAATAACTTCGGGTTCCTCGACTTGTACATCCTCAGAGGTGGGCTCAATCTCGATGGCGGAAAGTGTGGAAATACCCAGCAAATTAGGGTTGGCCGTGTGGGAATCTGAGGTCTCAAGATTCTCGGGTTCCTCGACTTGCTCATCATCCTCAGGAGTGGGCTCAGTATCGATGGTGAGGAGTGTCGTCGAGATGCTCAGCGAATTGGCGTCCACCGTGTGAGAATCTGGGGTCTCAAGAACTTCAGGGTCCTCAACTTCCTCAAGCACGGGTTCAATATCGATGGTGGAGAGTGTGGAAATGCTTAGCAGATCGGGGTTGACCGTGTGGGAATCTGGACTCTGGACCACTTCGGGTTCCTCGACTTCCTCCTCAAGAACAGGCTCAATATCGATGGTCGACAGTGGCGTGGAGATGCTCAACAACTTGGGGTTGAACGTAGCAAGACGAGACTCGTAAACACCCAATTTTTCGCGCACCTTGCTGTATAAGTAGTCGGTAATAGCCTTCTGTCCTTGCATTTCCTCTTTGGACTTCTCCATCCTCAAGCGCTCAAGACGTTCCTCCAAAACCAGCTTCCTAGCCATCTCCTGTTCTCCCAAACCTCGCCTCCTGGCCTGCTCCAACGATTTCGCCTGGATCTCAAGCATCAGAGTCTGTGAAGCGAGGCGTTCGTTTGCATGCTTAGCAGCATCCTTCAAATCCCTAACTTGTTCGCGAAGATCAATAATAGACCTCTCTCCCTCTGCCTGAGTTGCAGAAAGCTCCCACTGCATACCGGTAGATTTCTCTAGCTTCGATGAGAGCGTCCCAACCTGCTCGGTTGTTTGGGAATATAACCAATGGATGTTATCAAATTGGCTCTTCTTCTGCACCAATGCCTCTTTTGTCGTCTCTAATTCCTCCTGGGAATTTTTCAGAGCAGCCTCCAGCTCGAGAATGTGGTTTGCATGGGTAATACGTTGCAAATTGGAGATTTCACAGGTTTCCTGCGAGGTTTTCAGGAATCCACCGAGGGTATTTAGATCTCCTTCTGCTTGAGTCTTGTCGGCCTGGAGTTGTTGGTTCTCTGCGTTGAGATTGGTGACTTTGTCTTGGAGGTAGCTCGCCTCACTCTTAAGTTTCAAGGAGCTCTCATTCAAGCTCGTAAGTTGAAGGAATTTCGCAGAGTTCGTATCCAGTAGGGCTTTATTCTCTGCAGAGATCTTTGTAACTTCGGCTTGGAGGGAGGTCGCCTCTCGCTCATGTTTCAAGGAGCTCTCGTTCAGGCTCACAATTTGAAGCATCTGCTCGGCATTTGTGTTCGAAAGGGCTTTATTCTCCGCAGAGAGCTTCACGACTTCGGCTTGGAAGTTGCTTGAAGTGTTATCCAGCTTGGTATTTGTGTCCGAAAGAGCTATATTTTCCGCAGAGATCTTTGCAACTTCATTTTTGAGGCTGCTAGAAGTGCTCTCCAGCTCACCGTTCTTGCCGTTGAGGCTCGCAATCTCGGTGAAATACTCAGAGTTCGTACATTCCAGTGTTTGCATTTCCGCAGAGAGCTTCTTGACTTCTGCTTGGAGGCTACTAGAGGTGCTCTCCAGGTCCGTATTCTTGCCTTTGAGGCTCGCAATCTCATTCAAATACTCGGAGCTGTTGCCTTCGAGGGTTTGAATGACCGTAGTGAGCTCCAAAGCTTGGGATTGAAGCTTTGCAACTACGGCTTGGAGGTTGCTAGAAGTGTGCTCCAGCTGAACATTCTTGTCTTTCAGACTCGCAATCTCTGACAAATGCTCCGAGTTAGTGCCTTCGAGGGTTTGAATGTTCGTAGTAAGATCCAAAGCCTGGCCTTGAAGCGTCGCAACTTCGGCTTGGAGGTTACTGGAATTGTGCTCGAGATCAGCATTCTTGCCTTTCAGACGCTGGATCTCAGACAAATGCTCTGAGTTGGCGCCCTCAAGGATTTGATAGTCCGCAGTGAGCTCCAAACCTTGGCCACGAAGCTTTACAACTTCGCCTTGAAGGTTTGCAAATGCACCTTGAAGGTTGCAAATATCCTTGTCAAGTTCCTGCTCGACATCCTTGAGTGCTACAATCTCAAAAATATAGTCCTGCTCGTTGTCCTCGAGAACCGCGATTTTGGCTTCAAGCCCCTTTTCGTACTCCTTTCGCTTCTTTGAACACTCCTCCATCCATTTAATATGCTTGTCTTTTCTCTCCTCCAAGTCCTTATAGTTCTTGATTTGGCCGTCTCGCTCAACCTTCCACGCAACAAGCTTGTGTTTATATTCCTCCTCCTTTGCCGCAAGATACTGCTCTTTGTCAGATAGCTGGAGTAGAGCAGTGTCTCTCTCGATGATTGCCTGCTCTTTCTCCATGTTGGATTGTTCGCAGGTTTCGCAGGAAACAGGCTGCTCTTGCTCTTGAACTCGGGTAGACGCAGCAAGAGAAGCAACTTGTGCGATGGGAGCGATGGGTGCAACATAAGGTTCTCGCTTAGGATCCTCCTGTGACGTGCTCAGGGGTTGCTCGCTTATAGTCGCTGGTGGGGCTTCAGCCTTTGGTTCAGCCCATCTCGACGAGCTCATTGGGTGCTCAATTAGAGCTGCAGGTGGAGTCTGCTGCTCTGATTGAGCCCATCTCGACGAGCTCATTGGGCGCTCAATTAGAGCTGCAGGTGGAGTCTGCTGCTCTGCTTGAGCCCATCTCGATGAGGTAAGGTTGTTGCGTGGTTGCTGGGCTTGTGCGGGTAAAGGGTATGAAGGAGGGGCCGGAGTATAGAGCGGTCGCGTATTCACCACAGAGTTATCCTGTGCAAATGGCTGCAAGGTGTGTACGTTAGGTGTCGTAGTGGGGCTTGGGGTCGCAAAGTAGTACTGGGGAGCGATAGACGCCGGATCCATTGGCTCATACCCAATGGCGTTGGGATCCTCCATGGGCTTGAACGCCATGGCGTTAGGATTCATGGTGGACTAAAGAAGTTCTCGAAGGTATCAGCGTTTGGAGAATAAATAGGCGGTTGATCCTAGTTTATCTGGTAGATGCTTGAGTACTTACTGCCGCAGGCTCTGGTCGAGTGGGCTGCAGGTGTGAAAGTGGTCGAGGGATGAGTAGAGGTACTATTGGCGTGTTGGATGGTGGATGGTTGATGATGGTGGGAGTCTGTAAGGTAGGAAGGGTTGGAAGCAATTTGAGGCGGGAGCTATTTCTATCGCACAGAAGACGAGATGGCTGGCAAGGGAAAGCGGGGTAATTCATATTCACTATTATTTTGACCCGAGGGATTACGTGTCTGGTATGAGGTGGCAGGGAGGTTGATATTCACTCTTCCTTAGTAAGGAGTAGCAAAGATGTGGTGAAAGCGTGTAATAATTGGCTTTTGTTACGTTTTAGGTATTATAGCATTTATTAGTTAGAAGGATATAATGTAATCTTATTATAAGTTAGAAAGAAAAGTTGTAGATATTCTTAATAGTAAACTCCATTCAAAGTATATAGTTGTTTTAATAATATCGAATATTAGATTAATACTTTATTAAAGTTATTTAAATATTTAACTATTCTTAAAGGGTTACTTAAATTATTAACCGTATTCTAGCTACTTAGTATTCTTATTTTAGAGAAGTAGGAGAATATATTAGTATAGTATATTTAGAGTTCCTAAATATATTTATATTCTTTAAGGGTTATCTTAACTATTAAACGAAGTCTAGTTATATAATATCCTTAGTTTAAAGCAGTAGAATAACGTATTAGTAGAGTATATTTAGAGTTTCTAAATATCTCTTTATTTTCTAAGGGTTATTTTAACTATTTAATAAAGTTTAATTATATAATATTCGTAGTCTAGAGAAGTAGAATAACGTATTAGTATAATATATTTATAGCTTTTAAATATCTCTATATTTTCTAAAGGTTATTTTAACTATTTAATAAAGTTTAATTATATAATATTCGTAGTCTAGAGAAGTAGAATAACGTATTAGTATAGTATATCTAAAGTCTTTAAATAACTATATATTTTCTAAAGGTTATTTTAACTACTTAATAAAGTCTAGTAATCTAATATCTTTCCTTTAAAGAAATAGAATAACCTATAAATATAATATACTTAAAGTTTATAAGTATTTATATATTTCCTAGGGGTAATTTAAATATTAAACGAAGTTTAGTTTTATAATCTTTTAAACTAAATAGCTAGAATATTTTATTAGTAAAATCTATTTAAAGTATAAAAGTATATAGATATTCTTTATTTATTATTTAACTTATTAATTAAACTCTAGCTATTTATTATTCTTAGTATAAAGAACAAAAGTAAAAGAAATAGATTACTAATAATTAAATAAATAGAAAGGTATTTTATATAACTTTTATATTATAATATAATACTACTAGTATAGAAATATCTAAGATATTAAAGTAAAGAAATAGTATATAGAAAATATAGTTAATTATTATCTTACTATTAAGGAATAGTATTATTTAAGTATTTAAAATACTTAAATAAGTAGATTTAATTAAATAATATAAATAAAAGAGAATAATATATTCTAATAAATTCGTATTATAATCTCTATTACTAACCTTTTATATAGTATAATATACTAAGATAAGCCTTTCTTATATAATAAAATATAAAGAAAGTTAACGTAATACTAGTCTTATAGGTAAATATATATAAGGTAAATAATACCGTTTAACCTTTTTTAGAATAGTCTAAGAATATAGGAGGCTATTTAGAATCTATATTAGTATACGTTCGCGGTAGTTATATCCGTAGTATTATTATAGTAATATATAAGGTAAACGGTCTTTATACTATAAGTTAAGGGTATAAATATTATTATATTAGTCTAGGAGGGACGAAGCCCTTATCTAGCTATATATATACTATACTAGCTAGGTTCGCTACTATTCTAATAGCGCTCCTTTTAAATTTAATAAGGATACTAATTAAGGAAACGCCTAGGTACTAGCTAAGGAAAAGGTAAATACTAGGAAGTCTATTATAAAGGTTAAATCTAATTATTATTTCTTTAATATCTTCCGTTTATTCTACTAAGTACTTATAAGAAAAGAATATATATATTTATAAAACTAGTACCTAGGGTTAGAGAGTCCTAGGGTACTATATACTCTTTCTATTTCTATCTCTACTCTTAAAAATAGAAAAAGAATACTAGCTATTAAAGTAGGAATATAAATAAGATAGTAGTAGGTAAGTAAAAGAGATCCCGAAGACTCTAGTAAAAGCTTCTTACTCTTAAATAGGAAAGTAAGATAGAGTAAACGCTTATTTATAAATAGTATAGGAATAAAATAATTAACTAATTAATTAATACTTTAAATTATTTAGATTTAATTTAATTTAATTTAATTAATAGGTTTAGTTAAATTAATTTAATTAACCGACTAGTTAATTAGAGTATTAATTGATTAATATAGTACTATAAATAGTAACTAAAATATAAAGAATAACGTGTCTTTTAGTAGTATATCCTTATTATTATTACTAAAACACCCCTAGCTTTTTAGGCTTATTACTAGTATAGCCTTTAGAGTCTTATTTATTATTATATCCTTATCTATTTCTATAAGATAATATAAAATAGGTTATATAATTATACGTGACCTCTTATACTAATACTAGTAATATAAGCCTTCTACTAAAGTAAGGGAAGAGTATATATAACTAATTAGTAAAGACTTTTAAAATATAAATATCTTATAGACTTAATTATACGACTATATTATATATAAAGGTCCGACTACCCGGAACACTACCCCGAGGCTCGGACCGATCGGGCTCCGTATTAATTTGAATTAATCTAAATTAATTAGATTACTTAGCGATTTGATTTAATTAATCGATATATTAATATAATTTGATTTAATTAAGTACTATTAATTAAATCAAATCAAATCATTTTCTACGCTGTTTACAAATCTATAAATACCGTTATAATAAAGTAATATTCTTTCGTAGTAGCCGCTCGTAATAGAATAGTAAGTACGGTATAAAAGCAAGACGTCTAACTATATATCAGATATAAAAAGAAACTCTCGGAAACAAACCCTACTATCTCGACCTTATTCATATACTCAACAAGCCTCCAAACCACTCCCGACCAAGAAATCTATACGTTATACCCACCTATTCACCAAGCGAGCAAACCCCTCTTCACTACTCCATCAAGACAATCACATACACCAAGAATACCAGTCCTTATATCACGCCGTCGCAAAATCGTAAGACCTTACCCAGTATCCCTAACCCATCTAAACATCTCGAATACAAATTAGTAGCTCTTAAAAGCACATACCGATATTCGTTAGATAGTAAAAATTCCCAGTCCACTAATTATACCTCAGGATATAGAGACCTATCCTAGGGGTTAGCTCTAGGTTATCTAATATATCTTCAACTTTTCCCTAGCTCTCTTTTATTTTCAGCTACATCAGTTCCATATTTATGAGTAGCTTTGTTGTTGTTTATAAGTGCTATCCCTTAATACTGTACCCCCGATAATAGTGATGTTCAGTAAGTCTAAAGTGTAAAAAGGCGTTTCG
>LT855429.1:8930-41935 GCA_900184765.1 Hymenoscyphus fraxineus | reverse complement strand
CCCTCAACCCCCTCAACCCCCTCAACACAAAATCTTCTTATCAGGCTTCACACTTTCCTCATATCCCTCATATCCCTCAAATTCCAATATCTCAATATTCCAACAAAGAACCCTCATTCAACCATCTAACTGAACTTTCCCGCTCGGGTATTTTCCTTGTCTTTCGTTCTAGAAATTTAGAAATTAGGTGTAAGCTTCTTAAGATCGATGCGATGAAATTCGCTTACTAGTAGTCTAGTACGTATACATACATACATACACCCATGTAACATCCCTCACTTCGCGATGATAACGTCAGACCTCGAGTGTGTTTGGTAAAAGTAAACCCCTGCAGCATCATCAATCACGAAAGCCAATCAATGGAAGAGCAGTAAATCATTCTCAAATATTTCGACTGTCATGTTTACCGATTACAGAGAGCAAATCTAAGCTAAAAAGCGACACTTGATGGGTAAAGTACCCTTTCATGAAACCCCATAATGCCCATACTTCCTTATTCCAGTAGAGCAGAAGCCGAAATCCCTAAGCGATGAAGAAATGCAATACATGATTTTCCAGCTTCCATCGATTACGTCCACATGAAATCCATTATGCAACTCGTCTCCTCTTTCTCATACCATCCTGATCACCACCATCAATAGCATTCGTACTTGTAACTTCTTTCCAGAAGTCCACAACGCTCAATTTGCACCATGCCTCCACAATGGAATGAGCTCGTTCAAGAACTCGTACATCAGTATCGCAACCGGGCCACTCAGGCCATGCTTCTACAAAGATCCAGGTCAGATTAGTGCTTCCTGGGACTCTGTCAGAATAAATATTGCAGCCGAGGGCCTTTGATAGAGCGACCATTAGATTCATATCTTTGCTGATATGTCCAAACAACGAATCAACCACAGCGACATGGGGTGCGGGGGGGAGAGCGGAAGTATGGTCGTCTGTGGTAAGAGGAACTTGATCATCCAACACTTTTGATACGTACGGAACATCAAGGGTAGGCTTGCCCGATGACGCATTGGCGCCTGTACCAAAGGCTGGGATTGGAGTGTGTGGCGCCTTCGATGATGATGCCGCCGTTGTTGTCGAAGATCCCCTTGTGTTTTGTTTGGGTACATCTGCGGAAGAATATTAGCCCAAATATTACATGTAACATGTCATGATTATCATGCACAAGAATTATTTGAATCCATTTCCACATTGAAATGATTCATGTGTCACAAGATCGCGATTGAGGAAGACAAAACTTACTGGTCAAAGTCTGCGAGTGACCTACAGCATTCCAGAAGGGATTTGGCGGGAGGTTAGCAGCCGGTGCCTGTGTTGGCGCTTTGAGAATTGCCGTCAAGTCATTCATTGTGAAATTTTCGGTAGCGAACTTTTCTTTTTTCATAGGCACATTGTTGTTTTGACGACTGCCAGGTACATCGGATGAGACTGGTTTTGCTTGTGCTTCTTGTTGGAGTTGTTGATGTTCCGCCAAACCGATAGAGTAGGTGTAGTAGTCAAGAGAAGTTGCACCTGGGGCGTTGGATACAACGGGGTCTCGGTTGGTGCGATTTGGATAGGGTGAAATACCCGGAAATTCCTCCTTGGTCCCTGTGATTGAGATATTAGCAATATTGACGGGATCAATGGGTTTAAGCTTACAGAAATGGTTCCACAGCGCTTTCTCGCAGTTGTACTGCTTGATATCTGTGTCGGGTTCCGGATCCTCAAATCGGGAACGGGCAACGTGATCGCAAATATGGTTGAACACCGCTCGCGGAATTCCAGCGGCGTGAGCCTTTTGTTCGATATGTTTGAGATGACTGACGTAATACTGGTTTGGGCACTGTCCGGGAAAGAACTCGCCAGGCCCTGAAAAACACAGAAGTACTCGTCAGCCCATTCGCAACTGATGGGGACGCAATGACAGCGAGCAAACACGTACAAAGTCTTTTGAACAGAGCCAGCTCGGCCTCGTATTGTTGAGTGTCCCATTCTTCGTTGGCGAAGTCTTTGGCCGCTTTGGTTTCAATGTTATGCCAGGTCAGCCAGAAAGTGCGATTGGACTTGGCGTTATTATCTTCCTGATTATGGCGCTGCCGCATGCCTTCCAATTGAGACACGTACGGCCGAAAGACGGGAAATGCGTTCCTTGGAGGACGCCATGGTGTTGGCTTTCTGCGTTGGGTTGTAGAGTCCATTCTGCTGCTTCAAGGCAGTGTTGGAGAGAGAGAGAGGGGGAGAGAGAGGTAGAGGGGTGTATGTAGGGTGTCAGACAGAAGTGGTGCAGGAGAGGAGAGCTGGAGATGGACGAAGATTGACACGGAGGATGAGGGGGAAGAAGTGAGGGTGGAAAGGTAGACAGTTGAGATGTATCCGTAGAAGGCTGTTATGGTCGAGTATAGGAAGTCTTGGCGTAGTGACGTTTAGCGACGCGAGGAAGGAGCTGGTGGGACAACGCAATGAAAACAGAAGGAAGGAGCTGGTGGGACAACGAAATGGCAACAGAAGGAAGGTCCTGCGTGTGTTCTGACCCGCTGCAGCTGCGATCCATCTTACCTAGGTACCTACCTGTAACAGAAGCCAACCTCTCTTTCAATCTTGATCAAACGGGACGGAAACGGTGCACTTGAAAACCATTGGTGATTCGTATGTAGAAACCAAACAATGAGAGCGTACTGTCCATATTTAGAATATAACAGTCCGAGTCAGTTGAGATACATAGAACAATCCATCTTTCGACAAATTCATATCGTCCGTCTTGCCAAATATCCCCCCGATATCTTGTTCCACGCCCCATAAATATCCTCAGATACTGTAGCCCTAGCCCTACCAATCTTCGCAGACACAAACAGCACTCGACCCACCAAAAACATAAGTTACCCTACAACGACAATTATTAGCATCCTGATCAGAGGAAACGTATAAGGAAATTAATAGACAAGTACTTACTCGCAAACCGGTCTCTTTCCATTGTCACATGTACACTGGCTATTCTGGGTGCACGACTCTCCCTCGCCGACGGCGTTAACACCAACCGCAAGGGCGGCAACGAAAAGTGGAATCAGAGTGAGACGCATGGTGGTGGTATATCAATGAGGTATGGAGGGGTTGCTTGGAGATGTGGATGTGTGTGACGTAGCAAGATAGGTGTTGGTGTGATGTTGTAAAAGGAACTGGGAGCGGGCCAAAGTTGACTCTATATACTTCATCCCAAGCCTATGCACTGAAGGTTTGCTACGGTAGATGTAGTGGAGAACAGGGTAAAAAATGCGAGAAAAATGGCCGTAAAAGTTAGAATTATTACGCATGGAACGCAACTGAAGATTAGGGGTACCATGTAGACAGAGTTAAACACTTGGACGGAACTCGCCATGCAAAGTTAGAACCTGACGTCAAAACTAACTTCGTCTAGGTTCTCCGGTCGATTAGGGCTTTTATGGCTCGGCGTAATTTCAAGTACTAGTATAGATTCAGGTTCCACCATACAAAATTAGAGCTTAGTACTCTATATAAGTTACCCCTTGTATCGAGTCTATAAAACGTTTAGCTCGATTATATATATATTTCTAATACTATATAGAATCCCTTCTTGAATAATATTATATATATAATAGAAGTACTAAAACGGAATAACTTTTATAAAACTCTAAACGTCTAAATTTTCTACGCTATAAATAATAATAATTCGATCTAAACGGCATTTACCTTATAAAGAGTCTAAAGTTATACTCGATAAGCGAATAGAGTTTTCGTAGGTTCTACTAGGGTAGGTAGCTAAGTTTAGTACTTCTAACAGGGTAAAACCCTCGTAAAAGCTAAAATTATTTCGCCTAAAACGAAGTATAATGAATAATCGCTTAGCCACGTACTGTGAAGCTCTCTTTGAAGGCCTAAACTAGTCGGAAGAAGCGACCATTATCCGTGAGCACGTACCAAGAAAAGGCTCATAGTTAAAGAATAAAGCCATTTCGAGATATCGCATTGTTACTTATCCTGATTTTAGAAATAGCAAACTAAGAGCATTCCAATTGGCTTTGTGCTATGGTAACCCTTATATCTACCCTTTGACTAATTAGACTATTATAACCGTAATACTATAGAATTGAGGGTTACCATTATAGCAGTGACAAATACAATAGTCTATTCTATAATACGCCTTTTTTATGTCTCGGGAGGGTGTGGAACGAGTAGGTTGGTAGGTGTGGAATAGGGAGTGGAATATGGGCTGTTAACACTACAATATCAGCTAATTTATATAAAGGGCTATGCTCCCTGGCCCTCCCTACATTCCTTTTTATAACTGATAATAAGTAAGCAATAGTAGAAGAAAGAAGGGCGCTACTATAACAAAAGAGACAAAAAAGAGGCCTAAAAGCGACTTAAAACCCCGCTTAAAAGAGCCCAAAAACACCAAAAAAAGGACGTAGTAGTACGTAAGTTGGTACCGGACGTAAACCAAACGCAAAATAATCGTATTTAAGAATAGATTTACTTTTTATTTAGGTATAGAGGACTTACGAGGAGTTGTTGTTTTGTACTTTTAATACTAGGTTGCTTTATTTACTTTCTAGGCGAGGGGTGTATTTTAATTCAAAATCGAGACTTTATATTAATTAAAGTGACGAATATTTCGGTAGTCAAAAATTGGTCAATCAGTAGGAGAGTTCCATCATGTGGTCTAATTGACGAATTACCTATGGTATTGATCAAATAGTCGAATTGAGGGTTACCATAGCACAGCTCGATAACTTGAACTTATAGAAATTGACATTGATATATTGAATCAGGTGGTAGAACCTACCAGATTAAGTGTACGGCATATAGGTAGTGCCCAGCGCTGCCACCTACACGACTAAAACAGTCCGCACTCCCCGACCACTTTGGATCTTACTGTGTAGTTTTTAGGGTGAACCAAGTCATGCACAAAGATCCAGTCACTTGTCGTGTATTTTGTATCTTTGGTCGACCTATCCCATTTTAGGAAAGCTCGATGATCCTGACATGGTGGAGATGTGATGGAAGAAACGAAAGTTGAATTATAAATTTCTATAGGGGAGAGTACAAAGCTAACGCCGTCCAAGGTCATCATCATAATCATATCCACAAAAGAGCGTTTCTCAAGAGCCCACAGTACTACCTTTACCATTGTTGTTCTTACCCAAGCCCTCGAAAACTCCCATGGTGTGTTCCCAGACAGTCTTCGAGGCCCCCTTCTCCCTGTATTCCTGCAATATCTTCTTTCCCGTAGACTCACCAGTATAATGAAGGATATACCCACCACTCCCATGCTTCTCATCTGCACCCTTCACGGGTGGCAGCCCTCGCGGAGCCGGCACACCAGAAGAGAAAGTCGACCCATCAGCAGCCTTGGCAGGCGGATATAGGGCACTGGTAGCCAAGAACAACTGTCGACTTCCCGTCTCCTCTGCACCTGTAAAAAATGGCCACAGTAGAGGCGTCGCAGCCTTCAAAGCATACCGCGCATACCATGGCAGGCCTCTGGAAAGTCCGGTATTTACCGCACCCGGATTTGAGTGTATATAGCTCACGGAGGATTCGCGACTTGCGAACTCGTTCGTCATGAAGTCGTTCATTACTATTGTGTGGTTTGCGCAGCGCATGCCCGAGTATTCCTTCTTCAAATCGAGATCTTCGAAGTTTACTACTCCCTCGGCGCCGGGACCAAGGATGCTGAGTGAGCGTGCGAAGTTGGGTGTGGAGGTTGTTGCATTTCGGAGTAGTGGATTGAGGTTGTAAATAAAGCGCATTCGACCATAGAAGTTTAGGGTCATCTTTCGATCAAGGCCCTCGGGACTTTCTGGGAATAAAATCAGTGTTTGACTTCTCGGCATAGGATTTTAAACCCAGTTAGGAGATTACCTTGTCTGCCAGCCAAAGAGAAGTTCCCCTGGCTCTGTACCAGCAGATTGATCTTTTTCTCCCTCTTCTGAATCTCCTTACACACGCGGTCCACCTCACTCAATTCTGAGACATCGGCCCGTAAGAATTCGACTTTCCCATCCTTATTCAAGCCCTCGCATTCCTTGATGATTCGTTCTGCAGCTGGTGCTGATCTGCCAACGAGGTATACTCTCGGGGAAACTGTATTCTTGACGAACGCCTTGAGCGTGAACTCTCCAATACCACTGGTCCCTCCAACTATAATCCATGAGCATTTGTTCGAATGTCACTGGAAGCATAGCATACCAAAGAGAGCTACCAGACCCGGGCCCAACTCGCGGAGTTGGGCGTTCGAAGCGTTGACAAGATCAAGGACTACCATTGTGGAACTACGTAAAGTTAATGCAGATGAGTGTTAGTAGTTTTAGTAAGACCATTTCTATTTTCAAGGCGATGGCGCCTTGAGTTTCTTTATAGCAAAGTTGGTGGTGGATTAGGTCACCAGAGGTGTCGTTGTTGTAAGACGGAGGGTCGGATATAACTCCTAAGCCCCAGCCACCATGGCAACCTTAATTCAACCACAGGTGCTCTGACGAGAAATGTGTGTTTCCGCAAAACATGGGAAATTTCCAACAAAATCATATGAGCGAAAATTTATTATAATAATTCTTTATTGGTGTCTCTCCACTCTTCTTTTCAATCTGCAGCCTTGAAACATTCGTGTTTATAGCGCTGTTCTCAATTACGACTTGTAAATAGCACTCGATCTTCGCTACGACTGAAAAGAGCTTGCTCTCACCATCTCGCCACCTTTCACATTCACAAGAAGAAGCGATTCGTCTGCTGCTTGTGAATCGTGCCCATTAGACGTTACAACTTTGATTAGACAAAGAGAATGTAACACAAACTGATCTCAGCAAACTCCCATAGGACGTCCCGTTGGAAGTCCTGTTGGGAGTCACAGACAGCCTAATGAGCAAAGCCTCATTGTCCATTCAGACCGGGACTCAGTGACGCAGTTGGCCTGGGAGTCACTGTGTGGCAGCTTCTCAAGTATAAATTCCTGCAATTGCTAGCAGTTTCGATGCCCACGATATTGGAACCAATCTGCTTCTTAAATCCTCAACCACCAAAAATGGCTTACAGACATCATACATGCACCCGCGATACCATAACCTCAAAATCTTTCTTTCAAAGCAGCGACGAGGTAGTCTTGCGCCTCATGCTCGATCAGTTCGCTCCGGAACTCGAACGCCTCAAGCGGGCAACCTCTATTCCCAACAAGCTTGCCATCAAGCCCACAACACCGTCGCCTTCCCAGATTCTGTATGGAGATGACTATGATGAAGTCAACCGGACACTTGTGGGCATACTTTCTCTTCGATGGTTGCATAATCGGGATTATGAAACCTTTGTGGGATCGCAAGAAGAGAGCGTGAAGCTGTCAAAGGCGTCGTTCGAGTGGTTGTGTGAACTTTTCAAAGGAGGCATTACCTCTGACGCCAACCTCGACTACCTCGTAACGTCGATGATCATAAATGATCTTGGGAAAGACCCTCAACTAGCCAAGGACTACGAAGCCAAGACTGGCAAGGACATCGCTGGTTCAAACCATGATATGATCCTTTACAAAGCCGCGGTTTCAGGTCTTGTCAAATGTCTTGATCGTTTGTGCAACGCGGAACAGGAGGAACTTGTCCGAAGTCTCAAGCTTGGAGCCGAGTTCAATATCGGTCAACTGGCACAAGCAGAGAACGTGCCCGCTTCTCTGGATGGGCTTCTGGATATCGAGCGATATGATCGTATCTTCGAGTTTCGGTTCATGGAGCAGATTCTTGATCTTTCGGGTGCTGCTGGACATACGGATTGGACATGTGCGAAGAAGACGAACGAGCCAATCTTCCAAGCCTATCAGAGAGTTTATGAATATGTCGATGATGTGATATATCGTAGGCTTCCCGTGGAAGTAGCATACAATTTCATATTGAAGCATCGTGCCGAGTTGGTTCATGGGGTAGGGTTTCGGAAGCTCGATGTTCGTGATGTTCATGATAGGGCATTGACGCGATTGCTTTGCATGGGTGGAGTTGTAGACTTGACAACCGCAAATCTTTACAGCAAGGCATGGCTCGCCATCGATAAAAATATCAGAGAAGATCTGGTTGAAAAGCTCAATCTAGACGGCAAGCATGGCAGACCGGCTGTCCAAGCAACATACTTTCCAGCCCTCCTCAGCAAAGCACTGGATAGCGCTCGTCCACGCACTGATGAAGGGAGGGTAGAAACCCTGCAAAGTTGCCTTCGATATTTGCGACGTGTGCTTCAGATAGATGAGCTCATCGAGGACGATGCTGTTCTTGTGGTTGAACGGGATCTCTTGCGTGTAGTGAACGATGTTGACTATACTGTTCCCAATATACTGGATAGTGCTGATGTGCCGGAATGGAAAGTCGCAAAGCTTTCGAAGTTCAGATTCAGATAGGTTTCTCTCAATAGATCATATCTTTAGTTAAGGGTTTTCAAGTCGACATGAATTTAATAATTTATCGTGATTATGGATAGCCCTAGCAGCCGGAACGGGCTTAGCGCCAGGGCCAGTCTTGTGTTCTACTGTTCTTGCCGCTCGCCATAGCCCTCTATAAGAAGACATGCCTCCAAACGTGCCTCCCAACCTTTCCTCCAACAACAAACTCACCCTCCAATAATAACCTCAATCACAAGTAACATGGAATCAACCTCGTCGTCAGATGCGCGGATGACCGTGGCTGCAGCACACGATAGGCTTCGACTGCTTCTCGATGATATGCAAAAGCAACAGCAACAAAATCGAGATGCACAACCTCCACGTTCGCATGCGCGAGCCACATCAAAGGCAATGCATGATAAGAATCACAAGTCATACAAGCAGTTCCACGAATTCTTCGATCAACCAAAATATGCAATACCACGCCAAGAACGCAAAGCTGCATTGAGGTCCATGATCGAAGAATTGCGGCATACATTTGAACGTGCCGAGATCGACGAAAAGACCCAATTAGCAAATGAGTTCACTCGTCAACGTCGCGTATGTCTTCCGCACTAGTACATGGCCTCAGACTAATTATCATAGATTCATGGTAGTGATAACGTGGAAAGCAAAATTGTCCCAGCATACATTTTCCACAAGTTTCCCAAGCTGCCTGTTGAACTACAACGAAAGATTTGGTCTTTCGCAGCCCGAGCCTCGGATTCAAGGGTATATATACTCCAGGATCCGTATGATAATGGGCGGCGTTATTCTGGAGATCGTCAACTTATCATCATATCTAATCCTCAAGACAAGCTGTGGCGCCAAAAAAAGCCAGCTCTTTCCTACGACCTTGACCGTCCAATCCCCACCCTCTTACACGCATGCAAATTATCACGAACCGTCTGCCTAGAGGTATTCCATGTGTTCTTTTGGCGCTCCTACGTGTCTGAGAAGACGCGCCCCGCATACTTCAATACAGACTACGGTATCTTCCACATCGAAAAATGCGATATCATTGAGAGGTGCAATATTCTTGAGAAGCGTCATAGTATGCAATATTTCCTCTCGGCAACTCTGCTGTCGCTCTTGCTAAAACTTGAACTTGGAACTCTGACTGGCAAGCTGGGAGACACACTTGAAGCACACTTCAATGATCTGCAGCGCATTCGACACCTGAGTGTTTCTATTGTCACATTTGCTCAATTGCCTTCAGAGATCTGGTCTCTTTTGGGCAACTTGAGAACCCTTAAAGTTGTGCTCTGCTTCGATGACTTCTATGACGATTCATCATGGGAGTTAAGGTACGATGAAACTTACTTCTTAGTTCCTCATCCTCAAAACGAATGGGGCCGGAGAGCAGCCTGGGTCATGGAGGAGGTTACGCAGTCTCTTGCAACGGTTAAACCCAGATCTCCAAAGTGGATTATACCGACTGTTGAGGTTGTTGTAGGAATAGAAGCAAGTTCCAGGATCTCCATGGCCAAAATCAAGGAAGAGGACGACGGTCCAAGTGAGGAGTCTCAAAGCCTAGAATCAGAGTATGAGGCGAGATGGCGCGATTGGAGAGTCGCTAGTGCCGACCCCAACTTTATCAACCAATTCATCAAGAATTACAACTACCTCAACCAGGGGAAAAAATGAAGGGCAGCTGAGAATAGGGATAAATCCAGCGACGGATATGGGTCTAAAGATAACTCAGATGGATTCATCTTTGAAAGTATAAGTAATACAACATCACCGGAGCAACCTTCTCGTCCTCGATCCTCTTTCTCGAGATTCCCTCTTTATCACACCGGTTATGGCCTTAGTGGCAAAGCAATACGTCCTTGGATTCCTTTCAGCTATCTCGGTGATTACTTTCAAGCTTGGAATCTATGGAGGGATTAGACAAAATGATAATGGGGCATTGTCTAATTTGTCTTTATCGACCAAGGCGAACTTTGTACAATACTTCCGCATAGCATAGCGAAGAAATAAAATCAGTTTCCGTTCTTAACTTTCCTTCACTCATTTCATCGTTCTTATTTCCTCGTAATCTTGATTGCTTTAAAAGAATGTGAGCCCACCATAAGGTAGCAGATTACTGAGATCAATACCATGCCTCCCCAGATAAATTTATTAATCCTTTTGTCATTTAAGAAGATCCGCGTACAAAGTATTAGAAGGCCCAATTATGTGAAATGAGAACAAAAGTTAGTCATCATGTTGGCAGCATAACTTTCAGTGTCGATGTGAGCTGCCGGAAACTTCTTATCCCGTACCCCGAAATTATCCGAAACACGCCTGGCAGATCACATCCTCCGAAAGGCTTGTCGCTATTGGCTTGATTGCTGTGTTCATCAATACAATGTCATGAGGAACGGTCAATTTTCTGATGCAATACATCTCCCAATGTTAAAACAGGAGTTTGGGCGAGCTCGTCGCCATCTATCCCGAATCGAAAAGGAGGATTTATTTACTCGACTTAGGCCAGCTTTCTTTTCACATTCCTAATCCCAGAAATTTATTCCTTGCTAAAGAAGGGCACATCTTTGGGGGAGAGTGGGGGAAGTTTGAGAATTTCTCAATTTAGCACCGTTGTTCTGAAAATTGGATCATTGGGCATTGGACTGGCGCCAACCGTATGGCTTCTTATAATAGGTACCAAATATTTTCTACAACGATCTTACATCTACTACATGTACGGATCACTTCTCATCCAGGATTCTTGATCATTCCTCTTCATGGCGGCTTCGACATCAGCATAAAATCATTCTTCTCTTCTACCCCGGGAGATGAATATCACGACCACCTCTATTCTGTTGTGGCGGCTATTAAGATGTAGGAAAATCTTATCGGAATACCGATTTCTGCATTTATCCTTTGAAGGGGGTTGACACTTGCTGGGCTTTAGGAATACCGTACTGTACTTATCTACGACAGCAGGTGAAACCCTAACTACGCATCTCGATTTACTGGCCTAGATATACAATCTGAGAAAGGTTCAATTTAATTTGACCTTTATTAATTCTCTATTTAATTGATTTTACCTCACATACAAAACAACTTTCAATATAAAGAGTTTATATATAGGTGTAATTCGAGACTAACTAGGAGTAACCCATAACTAAAGTCAAAGTGAAAGCAAAGACGTGAAAGCAAAGACAAACATCATCCGTAAATACCCATGTTGAAATTAGCCAGCTTAGAAACCTTACTGACCACATCCAATACACCCTCCCACTTTCCTCGAGGCCCATGTTATATTCCTTAACACGCTAACTTTCACCCTACCTGCCGCATTCATTGTAGCTTGGCCAGGTCCTTTGTGGGGGACTCCCTCCTCGATTCTCTTAAGCTCAACTGCTCCCTTCTCGACATTCCGGTGCTTACGTGCGATGCGGCCTCTTAGCCTTGGCCGAGGTACGATAATAGCTATCTATAGGTATAGAAGCGTCCGGATTAGAACTAGCGCCTTCCATGGAATATGCTAGTGCTAGATCATAGAGCCGGGAGTACAGTACTTATATTATAATAAGTATCTAGAGTACTAGGAATCTATCCAGGTAACTAGGAAAGAGGTTTATATAGTAAAGATAAAGGTCTTAGTTAAGACTAAGTAATATATTATAAGATACCTAGTCTTTTTAAAGTAGTTATAAGAGATTAAAGTGTTAGAAGACGAGGGTATTATATAGAATAGATAAACAGATAAGCAGAGAAGCTGGCTAGGGGGCGAGAAGGGAGTCTTTATAAGACAACCCTTACCGAGAGG
Source organism: Hymenoscyphus fraxineus (assembly GCA_900184765.1). Taxonomy (NCBI): domain Eukaryota; kingdom Fungi; phylum Ascomycota; class Leotiomycetes; order Helotiales; family Helotiaceae; genus Hymenoscyphus; species Hymenoscyphus fraxineus. The sequence goes on along the minus strand of LT855429.1, from coordinate 29,783 downwards.
AGGGTTCTAAGCGTCATGTTGTAACAATTATCGCTACAAAATAAAAAGACGATTCCACAGCGTCACTACCCCATCTTCGGATGAGAAGCAAACCATCAACATGTTGTCAAATCCAAATCCAGATCTAATTCGAACGCTGTTTATAATTACATGCCGATATCTAAATACGAAGTTCATAGGCAAGATCCATATCACTTATCGGTTGAAAAGGAGTTCCCTGATAAGCACAACCTTTTCCGGTATCTACTTATTAATATAGACACTGATTATAAGTAATATGATGTATCCCTCCCCAAATGGGTATGTTGTGGCGTAGTGAGCGAAAGTGGAGTCAGTGGGCATTTGTGTGTGTATATGTGTCTTCGTTCCTGAAAGTCCGTCGGATCCTATGTAGCTTTTTCTGTGCGAGGCGAAAGGGAGTGTTTTTGTGAGGTATCTGCTGGTTTGGTTCGCAGCGAGAGGGTAGATTTTGTCGATATTTTGTGTTTCCTGTTGGTTCCCGGAAGTGCAAGTTGAGGCTGTTCGCAAGTGGATTCTGTTCAGCTTTTTGGCTGGAATCGCTCAATACATAAATCAGTCTAAACTGGGGGGGTGCTAAGCAGGAAGAGAATCGGTTTTTGGGAAAGGAGGATAGCTAGTGCTCCCTTAAAAAAGATAATCGCCGTCGTCGTAGTCCGCTAGTGCCACTTTGACTTTCGCGATCTGTAGATCTCTAGAGTTTGATTATCATAGTAGAATTTCTATAGAGGAAAGGGAAGATATACTTTTAGTTAGACTAGGGTTCTCTCTTTTCAAGTCTCTTTTAAGTCTGGCAAGGATTATTTTTTCGGGCTCGACGAGTTGCTTTTGACGTACAGCTTCGTCGTTTTGTCATACAATCACTGCGACCTGGCCCCCTGGAGAGTCTGCAACCGCCTGTCTGTCGGATTGTTGTGGGCACATTTTGGATGATGAAATAGCTGGGTTTGGTGCTGATGTAGGTCATGGCCCATGGGTAATAATATACCACAGGGAAGTAACGTGGGTAACGAGCCGCGTGGGAATATATTAATCGACTAATCAATTAATACTCTTAATTAACCAGATTTGAGTTGATTTAATTTGATTGAAAGGTCTGTTTATTTGAATTTGAATAAATCAGATATATACTATAAAGTTCTAATTATCTTAGAATTTTAAAGGATCTAGCTATCTTAGACGAATAATACTAAAAAGCTACCTTGAAAGTAGAGCGAATTTCACTGCTTTCAAGATAGAAATAGTGGATAGAAATAGGTCTACAGATTTTATAATTAAGATTTATATCTAAAACATTAGAACCTTAGAATCGGTAAAGATAAACTTAGTAGAGAAAATAAACGACTTAGAGCGAAAAAACGGTTTATTAATAGTAAACATTATTATAATAAACGAAATTATCACGTTCTAAATTCTAGAATAGATTATTAGATAAGGAGAAAGGCTAGCTAGGGGGCGAGTAAATAGTCTTAAGGTACTAGAGTACTTAGTATCTACCTAGTATTAGAAGATAAGGGTATAGTATAGAATAGATAAGCTAGACTATAGAGGGAAGCTAGCTAAGAGGGAGTAGGGAGTCTTATAAGATAACTCTAACTAAGTAGAAGCCGCTAGAATACTAGCTAACTACGCTAGTAACGGAGATAGAGGGTTAGGTAGTAAATATAGGAGTCTTAGCTAGAATTAGATTATAATAATTACTATTATAAAATCGAAAGATAATACCTAAGCGTTACTAATCCCTCTATAAACGAGACTCTTAATAATAGTTATCCGAAGATCGAAGTAAATAAGTATACTTAAAGCGAAAACTGAATCCAAGTCGGTATACTATTAAATCCGAATCCAAACCGGTGGATCTTTGTAAGCACATGCCGATATCTATACAAGTCCACATGCAAGTCTAAATCCATGTTCGTGAGAGGAGGCCCTTGATAAGCACAACCTTCTCTAGTATCTATTTATTGATATCCATACTAAATGCAAAGCAATTTAATATATTTGTCCCTATATAGTGTTTGAAATGTCCCCTCCGTAGTACTCCCCGCCACTCCTATCCACACTCCTTTCTATTCCAATCCGTACAAATCAGCGAGGTCTCCTTCCTCTTCCTTTTCCTTTTAGCGAAGTAGTACGACAGTGTGGAAATCGGAATACGCTGCCCAACCGAGATCTTTTAGATTCTTTTCAAGCTCCCTCTTTGTGGCAGGTGGAGCTATCGGCTCCTCTGGGCGGGTGTTTCCTTGCGTGATTTGAGAAACCAGGCGCGTAGAAAGTTCGAGTTCTTTCGCAATTCCGGGGTTACGTAAGATTATTAAATTTACTCGGAATATAGTAAGGATAACATTTGGGTCATCTAAAGGTATGTGGCTGCGCATGGTAGATAAGCGAGATGCAAGAAAGGGGGCTTGTTTTTTGGGATGTCTGCTGGCTTACGAGGGTGCAAATTAAGGTTATTCACAAGTGAAATGGCTCAACAAAGAGATTAATCTATAATAGCGGTGCTAAGAATGAGAATCGGGTTGTAACAAAAGTAAAGGATGACAGTTACCTCGCGCTCCTTCTAAAGCATGGTATGTTATAATATGTAACTTGCTGTACGACAGGTTAGCACAAGAACGAGAAGCCTCTAAAATTCAGCGAGGTCCACAAAGAACCAAAAGAGAAGCCAAGCCGGTACAACCAGTCAAAGTAGTACTTACAGTTCAGTCAGTACTGCACGACATGATACCCGACTACACCCCACGTGCGCCATACCAACTTTCACCTTATAAAACATATAACTCTTCGGAACCTTCCACCAGGCTCGAAGCAAAACACCCGACCAAAGCTCTTCTCACTTCTCGACACTTCTCATTTTAGAACCAACAAGCAAAGTACGAACCGCCATCTTAGCAACAGTACGAATCACCCCCCTTTGCATTAAGCGAACACACACCCGAATACAACCAGGTGCGATATTCGGACAGAAGACGCTTCGGTTTTCACCCCTTTAACCCCGGAGGACACACGTGGAGGACTTTTTTCATTTGTATAGGACAGGATACATCACATTACATTGGATTTAGTATGGATATTAATGCATGGATACCGGTACATGGAATTGGGACCGGTCTAGACACTCATTTAGATATTAGACTTGCATTTGGATATCGGCATATGCTTATAGAGAGCCACCGATTTGTATTTGGATTTGGACTTTAATTCGAGCATACTTATTTGCTTCGATTCTTGGATGAGTACTCTCGTCCACACAGGGATTAGTGACGCTGGGGCATTGTCTTTCGATTTTGTGGCGGCAATTGTTACAGTACGAGACTCCTGTCTCTGCTGCCTGGCCTACTGTCTCGGTTGCCTAGGTGGATGCCTAGTATTCTAGCGGCTTCCACTCGGTCAGGGTCGTCTTATAAGACTCCCTACTTCACTGTCTCCCTTAGCTAGCTCTTTACTCCTTAATTCACTTTTACAGCTCATTCTAACAGTCTCCTGTTTTGTTAGGTAGATGCCTAGCATTCTAGCGGCTTCTACTCGGTTAGGGTCGTCTTATAAAGACTCCCATGCTCCCTTAGCTAGCTTCTCTCTATATTCCAGCTAATCTATTCCGTATTATACCCTCGTCTTCTAATAGAGTGGAAGTAGGAGTAGGATTAGTCTTGTTTGTTTTTTATTCCTTAATTAGGTTTTACTATTCTATTAACGTTTTTAAATAGATCCTTGTAAACTAGCGTTAGTACTAGCAAGGGCCCCGGGATTTTTAATTATTCGATTTACGTATTTATTTAATAGTATATTCTTAGGTAAACTCGTAGAATTAAGGAATAAATAACAAATAGTAAATAAGACTAATTCTACTTCTACTTCTACTTCTACTACTACTCCTACTCCTACTTCTACTCCTACTCCTACTACTACTTCTATACTAGAATAATAGTACTAAAACTCTACTAAAATAGCCTATAAAGTAAAACTAAAGTATATAAAAAGACTTATAAACTAATAGACCGAAACTAAGTATTATATACTCTAAACTCCTATATAAATCCCTCTACTTCTTTAGGAAAGGCTAATAAGGCGTAGGTAGTATAGGTTCTAGTAGCTAGCTAATCTATTCTATCTTTAGAAGCTTCTCTTTATTAATATTATTAGTAAACTCTTACGAATCTAGTATCTCTTTTTATCGAATTTATAGTATTATAGATTATATATAGGAGTCTCTATTAATATCGAATAAATATTATTTAATATATAGTTATATATATTATATATAGTTTAGTATATAAAATACTAGGGTTAGGGTTAGATATTAGGGTTAGGGCTAGTAGTTTAGGTTAGAGGGGTATAATTAAGGTAAATAACCTACTTAATAGTATTATATATAGAAGTAGTTTTATTCTATTTATAACTAAAATAAGTTTAACTTTTACTAGTAAAATAGTAAGAAGATTAATAATTACTATAGATAATTTAGAAAATAACCCCTTCGAGTTTCTAGTAGTTTTCCCTAAAATTTATAAATATATATTAAACTACTAACTTTATAACTATTACTAGCTTTAAAAGTATATATATTAGATAATTAGTTAAAAGTTACTATAGATACTATATTAAGTAAATTATTTTATAATTCACTTATCTTAGGGCAGGGGCCCTGTAGGGGTCCGCTACTAGCGCCGTACTAAAAACGTTAACGGAATAGAAGTACCCCCTTAATTCTACGAGTTTACCTATATTAGTATAACTTAGTAGAATAATAAAGGTACGAAATAGTAGTAAAAGTAGACGATAACGAGTATAAAAGTAGTAGTAGTATATAATTATAATTAAGATTATTCTCTGTTTACTACGTGCTTCTCTCACTAACCTATTTGATCTCGTTCGTCTCTATAGTATAGTCGGGTGCTACTGCTACTGTATAAAACCCTAAACCCCACTAAAAAGAGCTACTTTGCCTACTTTTAAATAATATATATTTAATTCCCCCTTCGATAGTTTTCTCTATAAATTATAGAGCATATTAATAGTAACCCTATATAACTTCTAATAGATTAGGATTAAATAAAAAGTAAAATTTGTTATATAAGGTTAATACTTACGAGGTAGCTCTTTTTCTAGGCTAGTTTCGGGTGATTTTCGGTGTTAAAAGTGCACTTCGCGATCTTACCTAACTTCCTTACCTAATAACTTTATAACTTCAAATATAATAAACAAGCTAAGTAGATACAATTAATCGTAATCATCAGATTAATAATTCAACTGACGTATATCAAATTAAGAGAGTGGTGGAGTAGAAATATTGTAAAGTGTTTACCCTGAGTTTTGGTAGTGTTTTAGGGTTTATACAGTAGCAGTGGCATAGTACTGTACTAATAATCCTTATTATTATTTATTTCTTAATCGTCCGCGTTACTCTCTAGTTTGGTCTTCCGCTTCTTCTCGTCCTTCATTAATCCCTTACTCGCCTTCCTCTTTAACTTAGATAATAATGCTCGAAGCGTAGGTCTCTCGTCTTCTTCCTCTAGGCTACAGAGTTGATTTGTATATCGTCCGCAGTCTTGTAGGTCGTACTCCAAGGGCAACCATAGATTAATTTTATCACGGTAGTCTTCCGTGTCCTCCGTCTCCTTTGACTTCAGACCTTCTAATGCGTTCTCGTATTTGTCAATGAGCTCTCTTAGTTCGTTGTCGTCTTACGTGGATTCCGGGCGTATATATAGCCCGAAATATCACGTGGATAAACCACAATATATCGTGACACTGGCACAACTTAGGAAAGTTGTAAAACAACGACTACGAGTTACAAAAGAAGAGAATGCCGTCTATCTGTCCGTCCGACCACATACTGTCTGTCCAGCTAACCAATCACAGTGCTCTGTCCAGGGCTTGCTACTACCGGGATATGGGTTCCCCCTGGGCATGTCAAAATCGGTTCGCTAAGGAGGGTGCGGTAGAGTGATTTTGCGCAGTTCTTCTTGCCTGGGATTATCAATTCTACTACCCCTATACGATAGAGCAGCATACGTAGCTTCCAGGCGACTCGGAACTTGACTTGGCGGAAGTGGGTCTCGTGCCAGTACTTGAAGTCACGTAGGAATAGCCTAGCTATTCGACAGGCGCAGTGAAAGTTATAATAGGCTAGGTAGTGAGTAATGTACTCGGTTGGGTCTTGTTGTCTAGGGAGGCTGCGGAAGCCTCTAGGCAAGTTGGCAATTGATTGATCCATATTAAGCGAGTAATTAGGGGGGTGAGTCCTAGTGTACTCTTTGGTATCGCTCGCTTGGCAATGCTGTTATTGTACTTGCCGAAGGTATATCTTCAAACTCTGTAGCGGTATGACTTTGACAGGTGATAATTGCGTGCTTGTAGGAGTCCGAGAATCGAGTACGAGTCCGATATTCGAGTGTCTGAAACGGCTCTTTTGCGGGGTGGTTTTGTGGTGCAAATGGGAGGTTCCGAGGCTCTTTTGCAGGGTGATTTTGTATAGTACGAATGCGTGATTTCAAGGCTCTTTCGCAGGGTGATTTTGTAGAGTACTCGAGAAGTGTCGGCTCGAGAAAGAGAGAGAGAGAGAGTCTCTGTCGGTTCGAAGGAGGAGGGAGGGGGGGTCCCGCGGGTATCCGTACGCTCCGGAAAGTGGAAGTATTGTTGTCGATTTACGTGTCTCGTCGTCGGATGAGGTGGTAGACGAGTACAAACAGTTGTCGCTGGAATAGCTTAATTAAGAGGTCGAGAATTAACGTAGCGTAGCGCGTACTATTACTACGACAGTAATAAAGTCCTTGCTCTTCAAGTCCTGTCCGAGGGCATACTCTACTACGACAGTAGAGGGCTCGGGTATAAGTCGAAGTAGGAACCGAATATAATAAGTAATCTAAACCAAGTTAATTAATCTATAAAACACTGATCAGTGTTAGTATAACTTAGTAGGATAATAAAGGTACGAAACAGTAGTAAAAGTAGACGATAACAAGTATAAAAGTAGTAGTAGTATATGATTATAATTATATATAATTCTCTATTTACTATATGGATTCCGGGCGTGTATATAGCCCGAAATATCGAGTATAACTATTCCGTTAACGTTTTCAAATAGATCCCTACAAAGTGGCGTTAGTACTAGCAAGGGCCCCTGTATTCTAGATTATTCGATTCACTTATTAATTTATAAGTGAATTCGTAGGTAAACTCGTGGAATTAAGGAATAAATAACATATCGTTGTCTCGCGGAAGCGAATTTTCCGTTACGGAATTCCACGCTACTAATACTACTATATATCTCTTAAATCTAGCTAATTAGATACTAAGAATACTAGTAGATATATTCGTAGAAAGGCCGGAATTATATATAGTTTATATATCCTTTATATATATCCTTTATACTAGATTCTATTATAAAAGCCTTAAATTAATAAATATTATTCTAATAATAAAATAGCTACTAACTAACCTAATTTCTATATTCCTTAGCTAGGCGCCTATTTCTTATTTCTTCTTTATACTAATTGTTTATAAAATACTAGGGATAATAGTATAATTTAAAATGTAATTTATTAATTATATAATCGAGTCTAGTATCGAATATACTACGTCTAAGAAAGACCTTACTCCTAGTAAGCGCTCCTACTCCTACCTATACCTATACCTATACCTATATCCTAGACGAACGCCTTATAATTAACGTCTATAATAAGAACGCTAGCTAAGCTACTATTACTCGAGCTTTAATTTAATAAGAGAGTATAAGGCCTAATAATATAACAAAAACATACTATAAATCGTAGAGGGAATAGCGCGTACGTACTTAGTTCCTAGAGCTCGAAATAAGGCTAACTTTATAAGTAATTCTACTAAGACTACTTGTACGCTAATAGAGAGATTATTATATATAAGAAAGTATACTAATTTCTTAACGAAGTAGTTATTCTATACTATAAGCTACTTAAGGGTAAAAAGCTTATAGAAAGGCTAGTATAGAGAATAGTAATACTTAAGGAATAATAAGTATAAAATATTACTATTATTATATCTTTTTCTTTTTATCTAGCTCTTATACTTACCCTATTATCTAATAATTACTCTTATAAGAAGCGTAAGCTTCTAGCGAAAATAATAGAGACTCCTTTAAGTAAGTATATACTTAAAATTATAGAATAAATATCTATTTCTCTTAAAAGAGCGCGCGAACTTATAAAGGAGGATATAACTATTATAGCGCGAGGTAAGGCTAAAGATAGGTTAGAGCTTAATAAGAACGAACTACTACTACTTTATAATAGACCCCTTACTTTTAGTATAATAGATACCTAGATATCTAGGCTTACCTAGATATTTAAGTAGTAAAAGGTACTAGGCCTCTATAAGGAGGTAGAGTTTTAAAGGGCCGCTTTTAAAGTAAAGATACTAGTAGTTAAGCGTATATAGGTTAGTAGTTTACTTTAAATTTTATAGTATTTTACTAATAAATCTATAGTATACTCGAAAGTATAATAACTACCTCGACCGTAGTACTAATAGTATTTATAATAGATATACTCTTAAATAGTTTATTATAATTAATAAGTACTTACTTAAAACCTTGATTAATAACCGCCTAGTTACTTAAGTACTTTAAACTTAACTCGATTTACTTCTAGTATACTACTTTATTATACGTAGTAAGAATTAAAGGATAGGAGAACTATTTAATCTATTACTTATAGTACTACTATAAAGTAAAGGTATTACTACTTACTAAGTACTTATATTTATTATATATAATAGTAAGATAAATAAGTAGAGTAACGTATAATATATAGGTATAATATAATATAAAGACATTAGACTTTATACTATATTTATACTTACTTAGTACCTATTTTAGTAGTAGTACTATAGTAGGGAGGTTCTACTATCCTTTCGTAGTTAGCGGTATTAGTACTAGCGTAAAATACTAGTTAGAACTATATAGGAGCCTAAATAAGAGTTCTTATATTCTAGCTAGTATAAGTATACTAATACTATATTTAAAGCGGTTAAAGTAGAATTAATAATAAAAACCTAGACTAGTTAAGGTATAGAAGCGCGCGAGATAGAGATCTATAGTATAAAGTATAATAAGGTATATATTTAAAGCCTTTTTACTTTATATATACTAACTATTCTTATAATATTTAGGTTAGATAAGCTAGTTAATAGACGTCTAGCGCTCTTACGAATACTTATCTAATAGGCCTCCCCCTTAAATTCTTACGTATTTTAACTAGGTTTAATATAAACGAAGGGGACTTTTATATTCCTTATATAAATAATAAGCTACTAATAGAGTTATAATTATAAGTCTAGCTATAGATTAAGGAGTAAATTAAATAGTATATTATATATTCTTAAATATATAAACTATATATAAATAATAGGGTAAATAAGATAGATTAAGCTAGACTATACTTCCTAAAACTCTTATAGTATCTTAGGGTAGTTCTATTATAGGATCTTACTTTATTATAGCTAAAATACTTCTATTTACCTATATTCTTATAGCTATTTTTCTAACTCGCTTTATAGTCCGATTTTATAGTAAAAGTATAAGCTAGAATAACCGAGAATTCGCTTAATTAGTTATAACTACTTACTAAAGTTATACCTAAAGTAGTATTCTCTATTAACTTCTTAACTAAAGCTTTAACTTCTACTTTTAGAATTTAATTTAGTAAGCTTTAAAACTAGATACTTAAATTAAGTATAGATTTAAAGGTATTTACTAGTAGTCTAATTATAATCTCGTTTAGTATTTAATCCTTACTAGTATAAGCTAATATTACTCTAGGTACTCCTAAAGAACCGTTAGATACTTAAGCTTCTATATATATTAAATAGCCTTAATAAATAGCTACCCCCTCTACGTTAGATCTACCCCCCTTATATACGCTAGCCCGCGCTTAAACTATTACTAAGCTCTAGCGAGAGTAGACCTAGGGACTAAATAGCTAGCCTTTAATATAATAACTCGAGAATAGGTAGTCTAATTACTAGTATAAAGAGAGGTCTATATAGTTCTATTATAAGAGACTTATTATTACTCTCGTTAAAAGGGGTATAAATAGTAGTTTAAATAAAGATAAGGTTATTCGAGTAATTAAGAGTAAAAGGAATACTTAATTAATTAATAAGCTTTATAAGAAAATAAATAAAGAGGAGAGGCTAAGAAAGTAGAGTAAGGGAGTAGGTTAATAAGGGTATTAGAGGGTAGGCTTAAATTATATTATATTTATATATAGGTTATATAAGATTTAATTAAAAGTACTCGAATTTATACTTAAAATATAAGATCTAGGATTTTTAAATAATATTTATAAAGTTTATTATATATAAGTAATCGCGGTAGCACTATAAAAGCGACTAAGCTAGTACTTATAAACACTTTATAATACTACTACTAAATATTATTATAATTAAAAAGTCGCTTAGTAGTCCTTTTTATTATAGCTAATAGATTACTTTTATTTAAAAATATTATATTTATAATATATAGTTATTTAATAATTAGTTATAAAAGTAGAAGTTATACTATAGTTTTTAAGTAGGCCGCGGGGTTATATACTTACTAAAAGCTAGTACTTATAAACACTTTATAATACTACTACTAAAAATTATTATAATTAAAAAATTACTCGNTTTATTATAGCTAATAGATTACTTTTATCTAAAAATATTATATTTATAATATATAGTTATTTAATAATTAGTTATATAAGTAGAAGTTATACTATAGTCGTAGTAGGGCTATAGGGTTATATACGTACTATAAGGCTATAATTATAAGTACTTTATAATACTACTATTAAATATTATTATAATTAAATTATCGCTCGGTAGTTCTTTTACTTATACTTAAGTAACTATTTTACTCGAAAAACATTATACTTATAGTATTACGTTATTTAATAATTAATTATATAAGTAGAAGTAGTACTAACTTTTTTAATATAATACCGTAGAAATCCGTACGGCTATTTCCGCGCTTGTTCGTACTAAAAACCCTTAGAGATATACTCTATATATAGTAAATAAGACTAATCCTACTCCTACTCCTACTCCTACTTCCACTTCTACTCCTACTTCCGCTTCTACTTCTACTCCTACTTCTACTTCTACTCCTACTCCTACTTCTACTTCCACTTCCGTATCGTACTAGAACAATAGTACTAAAACTCTACTAAAATAACCCGCTAAAAGACTCCTAAACAATAGACCTAAACCAAGTATCGTAACCCCTAAACCCTTATATAAACCCCCTACTTCTTTAGGAAAAGCTAATAAGCCGTAGGTAGTATAGGTTTTAGTAGCTAGCTAATCTCTTCTATCTTGTTTAGTTTATAATTATACGTACGGTATATAGTTTAGTATATAAAACACGCGGGTTAGTAGTTAGGGTTAGGGTTAGTAGTTTAGGTTAGAGGGGTATAATTAAGGTAAATAACCCACTTAATTAGATAGAAGCGGTTTTGTTCTATTAATAACTAAAATAAGTTTAACTTTTACTAGTAAAATAGTAGGAAGATTAGTAATTACTATAAATAATTTAGGAAATAACCTCTCTTTAATAAAGTTCATAGTAGTTTCTTCTAAATTTTATAAATATATATTAAACTACCGACTTTATAACTATTACTAGCTTTAAAAGTATATATATTAGGTTAATATATAGTATCTCCCGTCCTTTCCTATCCTAACCTATAGGAGTAGAGTAGGAGAGCTAGGCCTTTAGCCTAGTAAAGGAAAGAAGAGCGAATTATATAACTAGATAGAAGCGGAGAAGGAAAGGCTAGGTTCAGGAGAGGAACGAAAAGGAGAGGCTAAAATAAGGTTAAATTAAGGCCTACGTTTTTTATAGTCTTTTTACTACGTAAGTAATAGCCTTTTTACTATATAAGTAACAGCCTTTTTACTACGTAAGTAATAGTCTTTTTACAATACGAAGGCACGTGAAAGGGTAGGTCCTAGGAATAAATACCTCTAGGGCTATAGTACGAAGGCACGTGGGAGCTAAGGAGGGGATCACTTTGTAATTTCCACCATATTTCAAACCGGGCCATCTTTAGACCTACTAAAACCTATAATACCTAGCCTTAGGACCACTCCCGTCCTTTCCTATCCGGTACCCTAGCGAGGATAAGGAGTGTTAATTAGTCCGGAAAGGAATAGATAGGAGAGCCGAAAATTTATATCAGATAGGCCTTAGAAAGGAGTGTAGATAGGAAAGGACGGGAGTAGAACGGACGGGAGATACTATACACTGTATTAGGTAATTAGTTAATAGTTACTATAGATACTATATTAAGTGAATTAATCTATAATTCACTTATATTAGGGCAGGGGCCCTACAGGGGTCCCCTGCTAGCGCCGTACTAAAAACGTTCACGGAATAGAAGTACCCGAAATATTACGTAGATAAACCACGTGAATATATTATAATAACCCACGAATTCTATCAAGGACAAAACAGGAGACTATTAGAATAAGCTGTGTGAAAGTAGACTAAGGAGTGAAGAGCTAGCTAAGGGAGCAAGGGAGTCTTTATAGGACGACCCTAACCGAGTAGAAGCCGCTAGAATGCTAGGCAACCACCCAGGCAACCGAGATAGGCTAGTTAGGAGAGATAGGAGGTCTCGTACTATAACAATTGCCGCTACAAAATCGAAAGATGATGCCCTAGCGTCACTAATCCCTCCGTGTGTAGACGAGACTCTTAATGAGCAGTCATCCGAGAATTGAATTAAATAAGTGTATTGTGAAATCCAAATCCAAATGTAAGTCCAAATGCCTAAAGTCTAAGTGAGTGTACAGCCGGTTTCATTACATTCCGGCTTTCATATATAAGTATCTATACTAAACCCAAAGCAATATAATATATCCTGTCTTAAATATGTGAAAAAGTCGGTTCTAGCTTTGTACTTGCTTCTAAACAAGTACGAAGCGAGTCTGTCCCTCTACGTTTTTCCAAATCCAAGTCCTCCGCGTATGTGCCTCCGGGGTTAAAGGGGTGAAAAACGAAGCCTCTTCTGTCCGAATATCGTACCTGATTGTATTTGTGTGTACGTTCGCTTAATGAAAAGGGGGGTGATTCGTACTATGGCTGTTCGTACTTTGCTTGGTTCGAAAAACAGAAGTGTCGAGAAGCAAGTAGAGCTTTAGCCAGGTGTTTTGCTTCTTCGAAGTCGGTGGAAGATTCCGAAGAGTCATATGTCTCACAAGGCAAAAGTCGGTATAGCGTACGAGGTTTGAAGTCCGGTATCAGGTCCTGTATGTCCGATAACTGTACTACTTTGACTAGTTATACCGATTTAACTTGTTTCTTCCTTCGTGGATATCGCTAAATTTCAGAGGCTTTTCGCTCTAACTGTCTGATCCTACGATTTAATCTGTCGAGTTCCTGATTGTCTTAAATGTCCTAGATCGTCTAGGTCTTGTCTTGTCGTAATCGTAACATCAGTTGTTCGTATTATATCTAAGTCTTCTTACCTTACAACTAACAAATCTTGAACAGTATTTCGAATCGGGTTAAAGATATGATGAAGAAGTATCTGCTAGCTCGGCTGAGGGGTATTCGCGAGTACAGAAATAAGTCAGTGTTTAAATAACAGGCCCATCAAAGGGATTAGTCTAAAACAAGGGAAGAAGAGCGTAATTCTCAATCCTCTTACCCTGTTAACATCGAGGTTACCTAGAGATGACCCGTCAGGGAGTCTTGCTCGTATCTTAAGTAAAAGTTGAGATATTAAAGGGAGTCCTAGTACCTTATACTAGGTCTAAGTAATTTAACTAGATTTTATTTAAAATAAGACATACCTAGGTTCTAAGGTAGTACTACTAATTATCAAGGATAAAATAGGAGACTATTAGAATAAGCTATATAAAAATAGACTAAGGAGTAAAGAGCTAGCTAAGGGAGTAAGGGAGTCTTTATAAGACGACTAGTGTTTAGTATCTCCCCTCCTCTCCTCTCCTAGCTACTAGGAGAGGAGTAAGAGAGCCGAATCTTTGGCTAGGAGAAGGAGAGGAGAATAGGCTACTTATCTAGAAAAGAGCGAATAAGGAGAGGTAGGATTCGGGAGAGGAGTAGGAAGGAGAGGCTAAAATAAGGTAGAAAAATAAGGTTATTCGCAAGTACGCTAGGTTCGTTAGAGTACGCCAGGTTCGTAAGTATACTAGGTTCGTTAAAGTATACTAGGTTCGTTAAAGTATACTAGGTTCGTCAAAGTACGCCAGGTTTGTTAAAGTATACTAGATTCGTTAAAGTACGCTAGGTTTATTTAAGTATACTAGGTTTATTAAAGTATACTAGGTTCGTTTAAGTATACTAGGTTCGTTAAAGTACGCTAGGTTCGTTAAAGTATACTAGGTTCGTTAAAGTATACTAGGTTTGTTCAAGTATACTAGGTTTATTAAAGTACGCTAGGTTCGTTTAAGTATACTAGGTTCGTTAAAGTACGCTAGGTTCGTTAAAGTACGCTAGGTTTGTAAAAGTATACTAGGTTTATTAAAGTATACTAGGTTTGTTAAAGTATACTAGGTTTATTAAAGTACGCTAGGTTCGTTCAAGTATACTAGGTTCGTTAAAGTACGCTAGATTCGTTCAAGTATACTAGGTTTGTTAAAGTACGCTAGATTTGTTAAAGTACGCTAGGTTCGTTTAAGTATACTAGGTTCGTTAAAGTACGCCAGGTTCGTTCAAGTATACTAGGTTCGTTAAAGTACGCTAGGTTCGTCAAAGTATACTAGGTTCGTTAAAGTATACTAGGTTCGTTCAAGTATACTAGGTTCGTTAAAGTACGCTAGGTTCGTTCAAGTATACTAGGTTCGTCAAAGTACGCCAGGTTCGTTAAAGTACGCCAGGTTCGTGAAAGTACGCCAGGTTCGTCAAAGTATACTAGGTTTGTTAAAGTATACTAGATTCGTTAAAGTACGCTAGGTTTGTTTAANAAGTATACTAGGTTCGTTAAAGTACGCTAGGTTCGTTTAAATATACTAGGTTCGTTAAAGTATACTAGGTTTGTTAAAGTACGCTAGGTTTATAAAAATACGCTAGGTTCGTCAAAGTATACTAGGTTTATTAAAGTATACTAGGTTTGTTAAAGTACGCTAGGTTCGTTTAAGTATACTAGGTTTATTAAAGTATACTAGATTTGTTCAAGTATACTAGGTTCGTCAAAGTACGCTAGATTCGTTAAAGTATACTAGATTCGTCAAAGTATACTAGATTCGTCAAAGTACTAAATTCACTATTAAATAAATACGCGAATCGAATAATCGAGAATACAGGGGCCCTTGCTAGTACCGACGCCACTTTACAAGGATCTATTTAAAAACGTTAACGGAATAATAAAACCTAGAATAACTGGATATATATAAAGAATAGAAACTAATAAACATATATTAGATTCTATATGGAAAAGCTGTTATAGAAAGGTATAATAAAAGTTTATTAGAACCTCTTTTACTAAAGGAAATGGATTATTAAAGTAAATATAAGAATTATAAAGTAAAGATAGTTTTATATTTTACATCTAATTTGTATAATCTTTTGCGTAAAAAAGTAAGATAAAACACTTTCTCTAGATTAAGAGAATTACTAAAGTAAATATAGAAATAATAAGAGAATATAATATAATATGTTAGAAATACCTATCAAACTATTTGCAGCATTCTACTATAGAGTTTCTATTATTCTAACCATTTCAAAATCTCCAAAAAGTCTAGATATCTTACGCGAATCATTCAATGAACTGAAAAACTACCTTGAAAATGGAAACGGTCGAAAAAAATCGATGTCACGTGACAGAGCACCTCGCTTCACTTCGCTTGTCAATGGTGAATACAATAACTTCTCTTCACCTCTCACTTGTCAATACCCAATGAGAATTTTTTCCTAGCAATGCCTCAACGCCTCGCACGTGAACACACGCTAACGCTCGCTACACTAGCGCAAACTTCTGCAGATATATTCTCGTCTTCTCGACCTTCTCACAACTTTTTTTTCTAGCCTCCTACACAACAAACACCACCACCACCACCACTACCCAACCAACCAACCAACCACCACCACCATACCACACATCACAATGGCCTGCGCCGATTGCGAGATCCTTCGGGCCGAAAAGGCCAGCCTCACCACCCAGCTCCGAGAAGCTCGGGATGCCATCGCCGAACTGCATGCGAAGATCCGGGAAAAGAACTTGGACGTGGAGGAAAAGAACGCGAAAATCCGCAACAAGTCCACCAAAATCCAGCAACATGAGGGTACCATCAAGAAGAGAAACGACCAAATCAAATCCCTCGAAGCTGAAATTGCCAAACTCAAAGAGGAAAAGGAAGAGGCTGACAAGATGGCGGAAGGCATGGGCGAGGAGCTTTTTGGTGTATCGGAGGAATTGGACAATGAAAAGGAGAAAGTTGGTGCTTTGGAGGCTTCATTGGATGATGAGAGAGCAAATTTCGCGTCTTTGAAGACGGAAATGAATGATGTCAAGGGGACTATGGGTCTTGAGATCAAGGCTCATGTCCGCAACATTGAGACTTTGGAATCTGTAAAGACAGATTTGGTGGAGAAGATGAACGATTTGGAGCGCAAGAACGGATCATTGGCCACAAGCATTACGACAATGAACGAAACCATCGCGTCACAAGCCAGCGACATCGCAACCATGTCAACAAACATCGCGGCAATGAACGAAACCGTCGCGTCGCAGGCCAGCGAAATCGCAACCCTATCGACCAAAAACGTACAATTGACCACTGAACTTGCAGACGCCCAGTCCAAGATGGAGTCCGACACCGTCAATCATCAAGCAACATTGGTTCAACTCAACAAGCGATATACCTATGTGAAGTGGGTGTGTCTCTTCGTGTCCTTCCTCTTGTCTGTCGGTTTCGGTGTCTTTGTGGCTCCCCTCATCTACAATACCATTGCCAACTATTTCGCCCCGCCTCCCGTCCCTTCGATCGAGCCGCCTCGCGTTCCTTCACTCGCGGCGATCGCCCGGCTCCAAGCCGCGGTGCAGCCAATTTGTCTGAAGGAAGCGATGAGCATCGGCCGGGATTGGACCCCCCCACCAACCTTTGGTGAGAACTTCGTTGTTTTGGCGAAGTTGCTCTGGAGAGGATTTGGCGCCAATCATGTAAATTAGTTATTTGGCCGGGGCCCCGTTTGGTTTGTACACTCCTCCCTTCCTTACTGCCTCCATCCTGTCCTTTCTTCTGACCATTTAACCCTGCTTGGTTGAACCTCGTTTCAATATTCTCGTACCTCGTCTGCCGCGGCTTATTGATGCCTTCGGGTGCCCTTAACTCGTAGTATGACTTTGGTCGAGAATGAAACCTGGTTCCTGGGTGGGGGTTTCGGTATGAACTTCCTTCTTCCTTGTTCTTGTTTCTCGCCGGATGCATGTTAAGAATGCCTTCGGGTGCACTTATCTATGTGTTCTGGTCAATTACAGGGTTGGAGGTTTGTTCATATCGTTGGTGCAGTATTTTGGATGGGGGGTGTATGGTTGGGTTGGATGTGCTATTCTTTTGTACATTTGGCAGAGAGGGCATGGTGTGTTTGATTATTGTATTTTTATTTTCTTTTCCTTTCTTTTCTTTTCTGGTAGGAGATACCCAATGGCGCAATTGGAGCAGATCGGGGGGGGGGATTAGTTGTACGGCGCTTCAACTCAGAAATACAATTGTTTAAGCAGACTTCATGCTGAGATCTCTCCCTTATCGTGCAACACAGTGATCATCGATCGAAATTCAAGGAAAGGGAAAGCAAGGACTCATTTCATGTTTTCATTCATGCGTCGCATTTTCTATGTAGCTACCTACTAGCCAATGCATAATAACAAGTCCCTCCCACCAGTTTTCAAAAAAGGAAAGATTCTCATGAGATACTACATACCACCACCTTCTTCGCTCAAGCTAGGCAGCTTCAGGTTCAATGACGTCCTTCTTGACATCCACATCCATAGCGACTACTGGTTCCGAAGCCGATGCATCCGTCGCAATGACCTCTGCTTCCTCCACTTCCCCCTTTCCCTCAGCCTTGTCTCCTTCCTTGACTTCCTTCTTTCCCTCTTGGGCATTTTTCGAGTTATTGACAAGTGGTGTCGTATCATTGAAGATTCTCAATAACATCGCTGTTCGATCTTCCTTGGCCAACATCAAGTTCAGGGAATGTAGACTTCTCCACAGGGGAAGAACCATACGTTCTTGAAATCCGTCTTCGTCGTCGCTAGGCTCGATACGGAGAACGCAACATCCCATTCCAATGTCTCGAACTCGTTCACCGATTTCTCCTAGATTCTTCCAGTGATTGTCTGTGACCTTGGGGAACATCTCGATTAAGAGTTTTCGAAGGGTTTCTTTCTTGTAAAGTCGTACTACGCGATCCGAACCAACGTATCCTTCAAGAATTGGCATGCCTTCAGACTGAATTCTCCATCTGCAGACTCCTTCGCCTTGCACGTCTTGCTTCATAAACATACGGACTCCACCATGAACGAATTTGATTCCCTTTCCTTCGTTCTCAGTGAGAATATCGCGAATAAGGGCTGAAGTATAATAGATTGTCTTGGCTGGCTCGCCAGCAGCATTTCGTACTAAAAATCGGTCTCTTGGGAATCGTGGGGACAATTCGTAAAACTTTTCGATAATCTGAACCTCTGCATGGTCGCCGGCGATATATTTGAAAGGCTCCTCGAATTGTTGGGCATTTCGATTTCGATTTTGACGGAATTGAGGTTGCTGAACAATTGCATCTGGGTTATCCACAACTTGCTCCTTCAACTCAAGATGCGCACCTGGGGGTGGAGGATAATGAACTTGTCGGTCTGGTTGATCTGGCTCGGCTACCTCGTCCTCACCGTCAATGGTCTTGAGCTTTTTTGTTGATAGGACACCATCAATTTCTAATCCTTCCATCTCATCAACGGAGCGTTTCTTTCCATTGGTAATAGAGTCTGAAGACGGGGCTGGCTGGTTTTGACGTGCAACTGGTGTAAGTTCATTTGGCACTGGGGCAGGTGGACCGGTCAGCGCATCTGCAGACTCAATTTTGGGGGCAACACTGCCACCATCAACTGGTGGAGGCATCGACTCAATTTCGTTGACGATGGCCGTGATTGGAGCTTTTTGTTCACCCTTTTTCGATTCCGCTTCTGGCTTTGCCTTGAATTCAGACATCTTTTCCAAAATTGAAATGAAAAATCCACCGGTATCTTGCTGATGAGCATAGACTCTCATGCATCTCTCGAAAGGAATTTCGTTATCGGATGGTGGAGGTGCAAACATGCTCGCCGTAAGTTTCTCGGATGCGAATGTTGATCCATTCTCTTCGTGGGACTTTTCGACTTCCGCGAAATCTGACCAGGTTTTACCAGACTTGTCCATGACCTTCCAGGACTTCAGACCTGGGTATCTTTTCAGAAGTGGCAGCTGGTCGTCGGTAGGAAGAAGTTGCACTTTCTGGAGCCCTCCACATCTCTCAATCGCAGCTGAAATTACTGCTTCGTTCTCGACGGGATTCATACTGCACGTTGAATAGACGACACGGCCTCCAACCTTGAGCATCTGGAGCGATCGAACTAGAATGCGAACTTGTGTCATATGCAAACCAATAGCGTTTCCCGGCGTCCAGTCTTTCCATAAGTTGACATTCTTTCTCAATGTACCATCTCCAGAACAAGGCACATCAGCCAGGATTCTATCAAACTTCAGATATCGATTGTGGGCTGGGTTATCTGGAGTAGGTGGAAGCTTGATTGAAGGGTACATGGTAGCATCGTGGTTGGTAACAATCAAATTTGGAGATGACAATCGCTTGAGTTGATGGATCAGCATATGGCTGCGCTTATAATCAGAATCGTTGGCGATGAGTAGACCAGTAGCTCTACCGTTGTCGCTTGAATCAACCGAATCGTCTATAACCTCATCATTGGGACCCGGGCTCACTTCTCGACCATCCTCCTTTGCGAAGTGTCGAAGAACTTTATGAACTCGTTCCTCTTCTCCTCTGTGTACCATTTCCAGCAGCTGTGCAGCTTTACTGCCGGGTGCCGCACACATGTCCAGGACAGTCATTCCAGGCTGGAGGTCCATCACCAATGGTGGGATCATGCTAACTACCTCCTGTCGACTAATATTTCCAACACTAGTTTCGGAAACCAAGAATTTTTGGAAAGAGGCAAATGGCGCAAACTTGCGAATCACGTTCTTCGGTGTCGTCATCCACCAAGCGAGCTCATCTGGGTACCATGGGACGGGTTGCGGTGGTTCGACTGGTGTATCATCGAAATGGGTTATTTTGGAGATTTCGGGAATATATCGTTCTTTCAATTGAGTCTGAACAGCTAGCGCATGTCTATAAAATCAGTCAGCATACCATTGGCCCTCCATTGGAGCAATTTGAAGCTTTGCGCGTTCGAAATGAAAGTTTTTCTTGCGCCTGAGGACGTACCCTTTTGACCCAGTAAAACGGAAACTGTTGGGTAATTCTCTCTTGTATGCATCCCAGAACTCCGTATGCTCCTCCTCTGGAAGTCCAAGTACATCATTGTAATATCCTTCAAGGCGCTCATTGTGCTTGGGAACTTTCTCAAAGCTAACTCGATTGTCCTCCCCGCGACGATCCCCTCCCCCGCGACCGCGGCCTCGACCACCACGACCACCCTAATTATGTTAGATGGCAATTGACTGTGGTTTTGGATTGACTTACACGTTTTCCTCCTCGGCCCATTGTATGTGCAGGTTCTCGAATTGTATCAGAACCTTGAAAAAAGGTTGTAGTTGATAAGTTTGGTTCAGCGCAGCAGGCGCATAGAAATT
>LT855428.1:362186-388544 GCA_900184765.1 Hymenoscyphus fraxineus | reverse complement strand
TATAATACTACTATATATTAGCTAGCTATCTATACCTATACTCTTTTAGAACCCTATACGAATATATAAGATTATATTTAGTATTCGGGCTTAAGAAGCTAAACTAATAAAATCGATTATAAATCTAATTATATATTTTTTTAGATTTATACTACTAAAATATATATATAAAAGAACTAAAGCTTCTAGGTTCTAATCTTTTTTACTTTTATTAAATCTCCTTATAATTCTTTCTATTTCCCTATAATACTTCCCCCTTCTTTCTTTAGTACCTCTTTTATAGTATCTCCCTATAGTATTTCCCTATAGTATCTCCCTATAGTATCTCCCTTAGTATTTAGAATCTCCCCTTCTCTCCTCTTCTAACTACTAAAAGAGAAGAAGAAGAACTATATCTTTAACTAAAAGAAGAAGAAGAAAATAGATTACTTATTTAAAAAGGAGTAAAGAAGAAGAAGTAGTATATAAGAGAAGAGTAAATAAAAGAGGCTTAAATAAAATAGAAAAATAAAGCTATTTATAAATATACTAAGTTTAAAAGTATATTAGTTTAAAAGTATATAAGTATATTAAAGTTATTAAAATATATTTTAATATATTAGATTTAAAAGTATACTAAGTTTAAAAGTATACTAGTCTAAAAGTATATAAGTATACTAAGGTTAAAAGTATATTAGTTTAAAAGTATATAAGTATATTAAGATTATTAAAGTATACTTTAATATACTAGGTTTATAAGTATATAAGTTTAAAATATCCTAAGAAATACTAATTAACTTTTATATTACTTTTATAAAGCCTCTCTTACCCTAGTCTTAGCCTTTAGCCTTTAAGACTTAGGTATAGATTAAAGATATATATTTCTATTTAATTTTTATTTATTTTACTATTAACTATTTATATATTACTAGTACTTACTATAACCTATAATACTAAGTCTTAGGAGTACTCTTACTCTCTCTTATTTAGTATCCTAGAGAGGATAATAGTATATAGTATCTCCCGTCCTTTCCTATCCTAACCTATAGGAGTAGAGTAGGAGAGCCAGGCCTTTAGCCTAGTAAAGGAAAGGAGAGCAAATTATATGACTAGATAAGAGCGGAGAAGGAAAGGCTAGGTTCGGGAGAGGAACGAAAAGGAGAGGCTAAAATAAGGTTAAATTAAGGCCTACGTTTTTTATAGTCTTTTTACTATATAAGTAATAGCCTTTTTACTATATAAGTAATAGCCTTTTTACTACGTAAGTAACAGCCTTTTTACTACGTAAGTAATAGTCTTTTTACTATAGTACGAAGGTACGTGGGAGCGCTAGGGAGGGTTCGCTAGGGAGGGTTCGCTAGTAAGGGTTCGCTAGTAGTCTTTTTACTACGTAAGTAATAGTCTTTTTACTATAGTACGAAGGTACGTAGGAGCGCTAGGGAGGGTTCGCTAAGTAGTCTTTTTACTACGAAAGTGACAGTCTTTTTTTAGTACGAAGGTATGTAAAAGGGTGGGTCCTAGGAATATATAGATACCTATAGTACAAAAGCACGTAGGAGCTAAGGAGGCCGGAGGGATCACTTTATAATTTCTACTATATTTTAAACCGGGCCACCAAGGGCTATTTAGACCCACTAAAAAACTACTCCTATCCTTTCCTATCCGGTACCCTGGCAAGGATAAGGAGTATTGATTAGTCTAGAAAGGAATAGATAGGAGAGCCGAAAATCTATATCGGATAGGCCTCGGAAAGGAGTGTAGATAGGAAAGGACGGGAGTGGAAGGGACGGGAGATACTAAACACTGGAGGATAAGGAGTACTAATTAGTCTAGATAGGAGTAGATAGGAGAGTACTCTAATTTATATAAATAGGAATAAAGAATCTATAAGATAGAAGTAGTAGGGAGAGGTTCGAAGGAGAGATTCTAAATACTACTCTTATTCCTACCTACAAGTATACTTAGTTATTCCGACTATCCCTACCTATAAGTATACTTATTACTTAGTCGTTTTTTATCCCCTCTCCTATATTTACCTATAAGTGTACTTAGTTGTTTTTTTAACCCTACCTATAACCTCTATATATACTTAATTTAAGTGAGTTATTCGAGCTGTAAAAGTATAGAAATAAGTGTAAAAATAAGTATAGAATTACGTAGAAAAAGGTTATAATTTATATATAACCGCGGACATTTTAGTAACTAATTATATATAACCAGGTATATATAAGGTATAAACAATTGTCGATAAAGTATAGATAACCGAGCGTATATAAAAAAGTTTATACCTTATATACTCCCGGGACTCTACCTATAAGGTATATATAACCGCTCCTACTAGGATTAGAGTAGGAAGGAGAGCTCTCTGAATTATACGAATAGGAACGGAGATACCGGTAGGAAGAAGTGGCGGGGAGAAGTTTAGATGGGAGATACTATATAATGCTCTCGCTAATTAAGTCGGTAGTAAGGACGTAGATTACTACTAACTAAACATAACTAGGACGTCTTGTACCTACCGGTAGCGAGGTATTACGGAGTTAGGGACCTTTTTCCTAATCTATTAGTTTAACTTAAGAATGGCGATATAATACGGGATATCTCTTGGGTAAATGCTTATATAGTTCTTCTAAAAGAATGTAATAAAATAACAGGTAAGACTATTCGTGACAATTTAAACCGGCTTGTATATCCCTAACACGTTTATAGCGACAATTTCCACCAAGTTTGAGGGCCATTTCAGTTAGCAAAGACCTCATCTCTCTGCTTGAATTGCAGCATCAAAGAGTCAACATGCATGGTGAAACTTTCGTGCCACTCGTGCATGATTGCATGTCCATCCTCACCCGGCGCAAAGTTGACCTTGAATTCCGAGAGAATTCGTGATGTCAAGTTTCGGAGTTCCATCATTGCGAATTGTCTGCCAACGCAGGCCATAGGACCTAGAGAGATAGTGTTAGTGGCGTTGAGTATGGTCAAGAAAAGGAAGTCAAACCTAAGGAGAATGATGCGAAGGCATTTTTATTGCGGATCATTTCGGGTTTCGAGCTCCATCGTTCGGGGATAAATTCAGTGGGCTTTTCGTAGCATGATTCCACTATCTTCATTAGTCCCTAGATTCGAAATCAAGTGCAATGAAAGGCTAAACTTACATCGGCCAACAGTCCATAAAGGCGCGGAAACAGTGACGCCACCGGGGATGAACGTATCTCCGACGGTGATTCCTTCAGATGGAGTCTTGCGTAAAATTCCACCTGGGACAGGAGGGTTGAGTCGGAGAACTTCCATGATAACTCCATTCAGATATGGTGCATTGGCAAGGTCTCTGAATTCTGCTTCGGTTCCGGGGTGGTAGTATTCCTTGAGCTCCTGGTAAACTTTCTCTTGGATTTCTGGGTAACGGCAGAGATAGTAGAATAAATAGGAAAAGGTGATTGTTGTGGTATCAGTACCGGCGCCGATGACGAGTGTAGAATCCCCAACCAACCATCTGAGAACTTGTTAGTACCCCTCAAAATGAATGGCTTTGGTGCAAGAGCTTACTTTGGATCTTTATGGATAGGGTGGCTGCCAATCTTTTCCGCTTCGAGTAGGTAGGTGAACAAATCTGGAGACTCGGGCTCGTACTACAACGGATTAGATTCAATTCTCTTGTCTTTGATCTTGGTTACTTGCCGTTCTTCTTAACGCAACCTTGCTGATGTTGGACCTGACCCATACTTTGATACTTTTTGCTGCTCCCGGTATGGCGTTTAGAATAGGCAGTAACCAGGGGATTGGGCCAAGCGGCTATTCTCAGTGTTAGTAGAGTTGAATTCAAATGGGCGACAGAGGTGGAAGGTCTCACCCCTAAAATCACTGAGCCTTGTTGCACAATAGTAGCCATAGGATTCTAAGAAAGGTTAGTGACTGTTGCAAGCGCTTCTCCGATAACGTTGGAATTGCATACTGGTTTCCCATCTAGAAGCATATCATAGGGAGCTCCAAACGCCATATCACCCATAATATCGAAGGAGTAAAAAGCGAACCAGTCAGCGGCATTGATAGGCTTGCCTTTGTGCGATCGAAATTGTTCCATAAGTTGATCGGCATATTTGAGCATTCTTCCTTCATATCCGCGGAGAGCTAAAAAAGGTTACGATTCAAGGTCTGGCGCCGTCTATAGGAGTACGTACCCTTTGAGTTAAATGCACGATCCCAAATCTTTCTTCTAAGACCATGAAGCTCTTTGCTTCTCACGTAATGGAGAGAAACTGAGCCAACTGCGATATCATCGTAGTACTCTCCCTTTGAACATTTTGATCCAGGTCCTAATATCTTCACGAGACTCTCGGGCGCGGAGATCGATAACTCATTAGGACCAATTCTAGTATTTTGTGTTAGATATTGGACGTCACACATGTATAAACGAGGAGAAAAAACAGTACCTGACAAACTCGCCAAACTCTTTATGAAGCTTATCACGGAATTCGAAATCTCTTGGCCCATGCTCCTCCTTCATAAGATTATAGAGATGAGCGAACTTTGTAACCTTCAAGGGTAACGGACCAGGGAAGTTTCTGAGGCGGTGGAAGAAGACTCGGTAGATCGCCATGCTCAGGAATAGAGCACCGGCGTATGAGAGGACCGCCACTGACGTGGCTCTTGCTGCTTCAACAATGGCATTTTGGCCCAAGGTTCGAACGAAACCGAGGAAAAGAAAGGCTGGGATAGTCAAAGCTGAAATAACGTATTTGGGGCCGTTTTTGTGATGCTCTCCGTCGATGAAGTATCCCAAGTGCGAAGCACCTCCTAGGGCTGCACCTGCGACACCGATGACTTGTAAATCCATGGTGGCAATGGAATGTTGGTATAGTCAGTTTATAGCGATCATTCTCTAGGGAAGTTCAAGATTTATATATCATTCCGAGAGCCAAGATAAGCAGGTTCCCTAAGATGTCTGATGTCCGTTGAAGCTGGATTCGGAGCTTCGACGGTACTTGGTATTGTGGATTTTCGGAAAACTGGGCGCCAAAATACTCGGTTTTGTTTTGGTACTTTCCTAATCGCACTCCTAAACCTACTGGAGTGGAGTAGGTGTGGATGTGAGTTAATAGGTATTCCTGGGGTTTACAGCTAGTAGGAATAGTGGATTTTGGACCCTGGTCTGTCAAATCCAGCTTTTCGTCATCTACGAAGTAGAAAGTCCCGAATTATTTCGATGCAGAGCCCTCAAAGAGATCTGCGTCTGTTCCGTGGGTATAGTGGAGTACTTTTGAAGATTTTAAGCTTGGCAAAATAAGGGGTGGATTCTTTGCTATCTAGTTAGAAATCGTAAAATAATTAAAAGTGAAAATAGAAGAGAATATTATTAGGTGGGAGTAGAGATTTACTGTAGATAAAGCACGTACCCTAGGGCACCCTGTAGTATATCTTAACTTACATCTAATTACTAGTGGTCTAAGAGTACAATTGGGAAAGTACTAAAACCAACCCGAGTAGAGTGAGTACCTCTTGGAAAAGCCCTGCTTTAATCTACAGCGTTTTCCAAGGTGCAACTAGGATTACTCGCAAGTATTCTTTATTCTAAACTCTTGATTAATTATCTCTCGGAGTTTCTTAAATTTTCTACATAGTACCGCGATAAATCGTCTCTATGGCATTTAGGTAGGCCGACAGTAGGTTACGCTAGTACTCCTCCGTAGGCCCCGAGTAGGTAGAGGCTATAACAAAGGAGGCACGGTCCATTAGATTTAGTAGCGATCCATACTAATTTTAATATAAAGGACCTCGCTAAGCGTAGTTACTTAGTAACCTATCGCTAGGTAGCTAGGATACTACTTTTAAAGCTATTATTACTTCTACTACTATACTTCTACTACTACTACTACTACTATTACTTTAATTAATAATAATATAATAAATATTATTCCTAACTAGTTTTTAACCTATAGTAATTACTATATTATTTATAAGTATAATCCGCTTATATCTTATACTTTCTAACTTTCTTTTTAGAAGTATTTATAGACTTTAAGCTAGAGAATTAACGTTTCGAACTTAACCGCGTATATAAGATACTCTACTACCGAATAGCGTTAGGTCTTAGTAGTTTATATAGAATTAGAATTATTATTTATAGAATAAATTATTATATAAGATAGGTAGATAAGAGAAATAAGAATACTTTAAATATATATTTATATATAAATTATATTATTAATATTCTCTTTATAAGTTATATATAAAGATAGTAAAGTATAAAAGATTTTAGTAGAATTATAATATAGTAAAAGGAAGAGGCCCTTTAGTATATAAATATCCTATATATTATCTCTAGCTATCTAAGAAAGATTTCTACTTTTATATATATTTTATATAAAAAATAATAGAATAAAACTTTACTTTTATAGGATTATAAGTAATATTTAGCTAAGTTAAGGCGGTTAGAAGAGTATATAACCTAAGTCTAGTTATAAATTAAGGCTTAAAAGTATTAAAAATACTATTATTATTCTCTTTAATTATAGTATCTTTAAGCGCTTATCTTTTAGTATTCTATACTTTTAACGTCTTAATTATTCTAGCTTTTCTCTTATCTCTTACTACTAAACCGCGCGTTTTTATATAAGTTAAGTTTTAGAATACTTTTCTTCGAGTCTTTAATAGTTATTTACTTATAATTCTATTAAATATTACTATTAGCTTTAATAACCTCTTATTCGCTTTTATTATTATCTAAAGACTAAATATAGGTCTAGTATTCCCTAATCTACTTATTATATTCCTATATAGTATTTTAGAGATTAAGAATATTAATATAGTCTTTAAAGTTCTTTATATAAAGAAAATAATTCTAAGTATTATTAGTAAATAAATTAACTCTATAACTAATAAAGAACTTTATAATAATCTTAGAATAGTTATTCTAGATTTTATTATAAGTCTTATTTACTATAATAAGATATATAACTTATTTTTCTAAGGTAAACTACTTTTTAAATAAGTAATTAGAATTAGTTATTTCTTTTTTATTAATATACTAATTCTAGAACTCTTTTATATACTTCTTAATAAGCTTATTAAGATATATATTATAAGGTTAAAAAGAGCTAGTATACTTAGGTAGAACTATAGTAATAATAATACCTAGGGTATAGAATATAGAAGTTCCTAGATCTATTTTATAAAATCTAGTATAATTTATATCTATTAGTAGGGGATTTTCTATAAAGTATTTAGTTAAAGGTACTAGCTTATCTATTATTTACTTTAATACTAAATTACTACTATTATACCTTATCTTATTAAACTCGATTATTATATTATTAGAATATAAATACTTCTCTTTATTATAAAAAGAACTATTATTTATTATTTATTATTTACTTTAGTTTTTATAGCTAATTACTATATTTTACGTATAGATCTATACCTAATTTAGAACTTTGAAATCGTATAATAATTAATATCCTTAAACCACTCCTAGCTACTCGGTACCTACGGAGGAGTACTAGCGTAACCTATTATCGGCCTACCTAAATGCCATAGAGACGATTTATTACGGTAGTAGAGCCGCTATTGTATCATGGTTAATCTGCTCTCTACTATGCGCATATGAAAAATACGTAGTGAGGACAGTTGAGTAGCTTTCTGAGCTACGTACTCGTAGAGACCCGCTCTACGGGCTCTAGAGCAGCAAAATCAGACTTTGAGAAGCCATTGCTCATACCCAATCTTCTACTTCACGTAGGAGATGTACTTCTAGCCACTCAGAGTCCACGGAGTACGAATGACCTTATGTCGCTACGCATAAGAATGCTTTCTAGCCACTCAGAATCCACGGAGTACGAATGACCTTGTGTCGCTACGCATAAGAATGCCTTCTAGCCACTCAGAGTCAACGGAGTACGGACTAGTGGTGCTATCCACTACTCCACACTAGCATTTCACTTACTTCGTCCCAGGCATAACAACTGTTATTCTTTAGTGGGTATACAGGGGACCTTTCAGTGGAACACAGGGTCGGCACGCCCAATAACCTTAACATTTGTTAGGCCTGGGACGAAGTAGAACAAGTAACAGCTGTAAGGAAAGCTTAATGTTGGTTCAGTAGACGCCTAAGAAGTCCAAGCTTCGGCTTTCAATAAAGACCGAAGGCATGGGTAACCTTACGGCTCCACCTTTTCGGTTCATCCCATAGAGTTTGTACCTTACTTCGTAAACTTATGCTTAACTATAATTTATTATCGTTCACAAATTTTAGCTAACCAGCATCAATGTGAGATGATCGCCAGATATCATTTTCATTGCATTATCATATAAGGTGCAGCACAAATTCATAAATCTTAGGTACAGTAAAATCTGTAGTTAACAGAAGGTTTACAGGTTCCCCAGCAAGTTACACGCTTCCTCCGCCGACATCCCGCGATCTCTTGTGACAAGACCCGTCATCGGCTTCAGGCGTCATCGAAAATCTTTCGGGTTTGGGAATTACTCGAGTAACCTGTAGTTGACAAGGCTCCAGTACTACGTCCGCCGGCCTGCCGTACTCGAATACAAGGATTTATCGGCTTTAGGCGCTAAGTGATCTGTCGGCTTTGATGGTTAAGAGAGTCCGTAAGTGCGGAACAGGAACGGTAGATAGGGCATGAAGTGAATCCGGGGGAAGTAGTGGATAGTACCAAGTGCGAAACAATGGTCGTTCATACTCCGTAGTGGCTATCTAGGTACTGCCACCCTATACATTCTCCTTGATAAGCGATTTACGGCGGAACTATGAATCTTTTGTCTATGAATTCTGATACTTGAAATGTCTTTATTACAGGATAACTTTGGGCCATTCATAGTTATCGCTTATAGACTGTAAAGGCAAACAATCTGAATTGAGCTCTCTGTCGACTTTTCCCTAATCGTCAGTGCGTCTTTTCACTACGATTGTGACAGTGAAAAGACGGACCTCAAGCTTTTTTCCCCCCACCTTTTCCCTTTACGGTACTCTTTCCCGCCTCACCAACGGTCCAATCCTCGTTGTTGCATTATAATGCAAGTGGCAAGTGCACACGTGGAGCCGATATGGATACAAGTGGATGTAATAGATGGGTTGAGTTCAGGGATCATCACACTTTGATTTTTGACTTGAGTCTTTTGACTTGGCCGCTTGAGATTTCTTTTAGCCCGCCGGGAGGCGGAATGTCCGCAACTCAGCCACTTTCTCATTCATCTCTTTGGCAGGCTGATGGAGTTCTTACTTGCGTTATTTCTTCTTGACTTGAAATCATGCGGAAGCAGCAGTGTTGCGACGACATTTGTCCTCTTTAGCGGCCAAGTGAGATAATTATTCGAAACCGGGTGCGGGGGCGACGTGTAGGAAATAGAATTGGATTTTCGCTTGGATCCTGGGGTAGGCTTGGTCAAGGAGGAAGCTGTAGACTCAACCGTTGATGATAATAGATACGTCATTTGGTTTGAGTTAATGGACAGAGGAATGGCACTGATTTCTGGGTAGGAAGCAAGCAAATGGAATTACTAGAGAAGTTCTGCCATCGGTTTTTAGTAGTAATTTCGTAGATGAATCTATTTTATAAAGTAGACATAATCCGAGCAATATCTCTATGAACACTGACAACACTGTGTAAATATTAAATTAAGACAGAGAGGCAGTGAGGATTACTAAGTACTAGGAAAGGTTACTTTATAAGTTACTCTACTTTTAGTATACAGTACATTTGTGCCTAGCTCGAGCGATTTTGATTATCGCGTTCTAATTAAATACCATACTATTACTAAAGGTCGATGGTAAAAACTTTCTACTCAAGAGCTAACATAGCTGAAAAGCATTATACCCGGTTTCGTTTTAGTCTTGTTCGAATTGCACTCTCGGATCACTGGAAATGGATGTGATTGTATGGGTACAACTGGGGTATAGAGCTAGTAGGAACAGTAGATTTTAGGCCCTGGTCTGTCAAATCTAGAGATTTTGTAGCTTCCCGTTATCAGTGTTGTAGATAGATCAGTTTGATCAGTTTTATCGTCAGCTTTGATATCGTAAAACTAGCTAATAATTTGGTCGATAATTATTAAACCGAGCTGAACAAATAGTAAACTGAACTAAACAAACGATAAGCTGAACTGAGCGAACTAAGTGTAATTTGAATCTGAATTAGCGATTCCTTCCTACATAAGAATATATACCTCCCTTGCGATATCCTTATTGTCCTGTACCTTTAACTCCTAGGTCTTATTCTTGACAAACAACACCTCTTCTTTTAAGCGTACGTCTAGACTTCCTAGTATAAGGACAACTCCAACCTACATTATATACCTAGGTGGACCCTATCAATAACATGACTTTTGGTTAGGGTAAAATATAACGATAGGGTTGCTTAGTAAGCGATGATGAATGCCTTATAAAATGCCCTATAAAATGTCCTACAAAACTGACAAAACTAGTCAGTTTTAGAAAGACAAATCTAAACGAACCAACATTTTTATATTTTACTTCTAAAACCAACCAAAAATCTATATAAACTGAACCAACCAAACTAACTGAGCGAACTAAGCGAAACTACTGGCCACACTGCCCGTTATTCAAATCGCCCTATAGCGAGATTCCCTTGTTAATCTATGTCTATTTATCAGGTACTTTCAAGATTCCAGCTTGGCAAAACCAGCTGATAAAGGTGACCTGACCAATCAGAAAGCGTGGAGGAACGTAAAAAAGAAGGAGCAGAGAAAATCTAAGGTACTACAGGACACCCTCATAGCACTTTCCACTCACATCTACTTTGTAGTAGTCAAAGAGTGCAATTCAAATAAGACTAAAACGAAACCGAGTAGGGACCCCCAATCAAGGCTCGAATGTAGAAGGAGGTAGCGAACTTAATGTTTTGGTATTCTCGCTTAGTGATGTTCACTAAAGAGGCTAGGTTATTCGGGGAATACTGCCGTCTTTTGATTCCTAGCCTACCTCTCTTCATAGCCTCCATCGCCCCCTTAATTCTCTTCGCTCTTAACGACAAACGGACGCAATACCTAGGTAGTAAGGTCCATAGACACTATGATAGCAACCTACATATAATAACGACACGTGTTAGAGGTGTATGAAGGTGCTGCGGGGTATGCACAGAAGCGAGGGGATAAGAATGAAAGACATAGAACTTGGCCTTTGGTCCAGTTGCCCCTCCCTTATTCGGTTGAGATTCGATTTCATGTCCTTACGTACCTCGAGAACTCTGCTAGCCACCTGGGAGCGGCCGTTTTTGCACTCCTCTACAGGTATCGTGCACCTCGTACCTACACAGTTCATATACAGTATAGATTGTTGAATAAAGTCGATTTGCTAACACTTATGACAATTTTCATGAGATGTTGACTGCTGTGTACTCGCATTGTTCTCTTTCTGGGGCGGACTCGGATTGGCGGGTGACATCAGGGGTACCCGTAAGATCTCATTTACCCCGCCAGTGGGGGTGAAGTGCTGTGCATGGAGAACAAGAGCATCACGACGTAACAAAGCCTCACATCCTGCATACTCGAGTACACTCAATTGCACCCACAAAATAAAAAGCGCTGAAGCTTAACCTAATATCAAACCAACCATGTCCATACCGATAACAGTCTCGAGCTTACCCCGCATCTCCTCTGCCTCCCTCTCGGAAATCCTCCTCGCACAAGCAAACAGCAACCTCGACCTCCAAACCCCAGATACAGATGACAAGGTAGCCATAGTAGATGTTCGCGATGACGGTACGTATTCTGCCTCCTCTCATTTGCCGGTGCAAAATGCTAATACGCCCAAGATCACATAGGAGGCCATATTCGAACCTCCCTCCACGTCCCCTCACACACCCATTCCCACGCCATCCCTGGCCTCGTCCAGAAGCTCAAAACTCGCAAAATCGTCGTCTTTCATTGCGCCCTCAGTCAGCAGCGGGGTCCGCGCGCAGCGCTGGGATATGTTCGAGAAAGGGAGCGGCTGGTTGGGAAAGGCACCGTGGAACTTCTGGGTCAGAGCGGTGGTGTTACAAGTGTCGGAGAAGCTATGATGAAAGACAAGAAAGAGGAGATTGAGAGGAGGGGGAAGGGTGTGATTAAGCAAGATGGTGCGGATGGCGGAGAGGGCTGGGAGGACGTGGATCGAGAGGGAGAGGTGGTTGAGCAGGTTGAGCAGGCTGAGGATGAGAAGCAGAGGGTTTATATTCTTGAGGGCGGGTTCGTGGGATGGCAGGAGAAGTTTGGGGAGGATACGAGGTTGACTGAGGGGTATAGGAAGGAGATTTGGGCGGAAGGGTATTGGATGTGATAGGGTTTACTGTGGGAGAAGAATACGAATGCTTCGGTCATCAATCGTTTCTGGAGGATCTACGATCATCGTGTGTTTGAAGTGGCCTACAATGTCAAGTCTTGCGGCACTCCCAATTCCGGAAAAAAGAAAGCCACGAAGTACTCGTCAAACCCAGGCAATGTCAAGACACCAATTCGAGAGAGTACAATCTCTTACGAGCTCATTTTTAGGGAAATACTCGCCATTCCGGATCTCGCAAGACACAAGAGGAGTGGGTGGGTTGTGAGTGGAAGTGATGCCAGGGAACGTCGGGAATATACCAATACGAACGACGTCGAAGATACAAGACGATACCATAACGGTGCTCGCTTCTAAGGCTAATGCTTTCTATTACATCAAAATCTTAGAATAATCCATCTCATTATTCCAGAAGGGAGAACGGTGGGAGGGTTACGTGCTGCCAGTTTGGGAAGCTTGGAGCTATGACGGATAGCTTCAGTCTAAAGAAACTTAGAAAATGTATACATCACTTTCTCACCTTAGTTATGTATAGGCTATCATAGGCCTTCTAACGGCGACAACGGCGTGAACGTTTTCCTTGTCATATTACTAGCTTCGCACTATTTTGGTTGACTCTTTCTAGACTACCACTCAACCCAAGTCGCTGGTATGAGTATATAACTTCCTCTCTCTCAGAATACAAAGCTCTTCATCAATCCTGATATTATTCTTTTCATTCCATATATATACAATCTCATCAAACCTTTCAACATTACTACACGGTACACAATGTATCCTCCAAAGACGTTCAGCTTGGAGCTCAATAAGAACCACACCAAGCTTCGGGACATAAACAGAGTCATCAAGAGGCCAAAGGACATATATTCTGGATGGTCCATCAAATTTCCTCAAGTCACGGTCGACTCCGCATTTAGCAAGAATCATAATAAGGCTCGAAGCGTGGCCAAAGATGATAAGGGCCCAAAGACCGAGTGGCTCGATATCAACAAATTCGACGAAGTACTTCCAAATTTCCACACATCAGATCCTTCCATCGCTTCGGTTCGCAGGGGCTTTCCAACAATCCGCACATCTGCTTCAGTGACTCCTCAAGCGACAGCAGTCAGTCACCACAACACCCAACACACGGTAGCAATCACCGCTCTTCAAGTCATCATCTCCGCCATAGCAATCAGCGCCTGCTTCTTATTTCTTTACTTCATCTACCTGGTTATTATTCTCCCTCTCTGCAAAGGCGCCAAACGCATCTTCAAGCGTCTCTCAAACCATCTTCATCGCTCGGATCTCGAAAGCGGTGGGATAATAACTCTACATGAATTAATCGATAATGCAGATATCCCGCCTTACGGACTCAACCCACCGCTCAGTTTACCTGTCTACCCAGCTCGTGTGTATCGTGTGGGACGATACACGGGGGATGATTGCCAGAGAAGTGAGAGGGGTGGGGGTGGGAATTGGATTGCGAGTGTGAGGGGAAGGGGAAGCGAGTTGGTGAGGACGGATTCTAATGCCACCCAGTGGGAGAGTGATCTTAGTCCTGCTGTTCTTCTTACTGGGATGCGAGAGGGAGTTGGTGTTTTGCCGTCGAATTTGAGACCGGTTGTCCCTGCGGATGAGGATGAGGTGATGGGACGGGGGAAGTGGAATGAGAGTGTGGAGACGCTTGTTAGGACTCGGTCGTATGTTTCTGTTCTTTCTTTGGCTTGAGTGTGTTCTCCTTCTTGTATTTAGTTGAAGAGTTTGGCGTATGGTTTTAATGTATTTGCTTGGATTGATATATATGGGTATTGCAAAGGTTATTACTATAATATTTCTTCTTCTTCATTTGTTATGTGTGACTGTGCAACTGTGTATGTAATCTTACTTCTTCCTCGTCTTCTATTACGATGGTTTACCTTCTATTCCAATCTCACCATATATATACACAACCATCCTTCAACCCCCAACCACTAAGCTAGCTCATCGAATTCGCAAACCCTACTTCCACTCCCTTAATCTCACTGATACCGTTTCTCCAGCACCCATATCCCCCCAAACATAACAGCCGTAGCAAAAGCCGCCAGTCCAACCCTATCACCACGAGCGTTCTCAAGGATAACCATCCCATCCTCTCCTTTTCCCTCACCTCCTACATCCTCTCCCACCCCTTTCGCTTTCTCTTCGCTTTCCCCCTCTTCCTTCTTCTCGGACGGAGACAAGAACCCCGAATTCGCCAGATAAGTAGCTACAACCCTCGACCCCTCAGGAACAGGGAATATGAACTGCGGCTCACCCCTCTCAAATAATGGATCCGTATCCTCGGCGGAGGCATGGATGGAGGAAGTGTTTGCTGATGGGGCGAAGGAGGATTGGAATAGATCATCGTATGCGTCGATTATCCAGGAGGCGTTTGTTATTATGGAGGCGTTGTCGTCTTCTTCTTCCTCTTCTTGTTTCTTTGAACTATCTCCAGCTGGTTCTGATTCCGGATCCGGAGATGATGAGGAGGATGATGAGGGCATGTCTTTTGATGGTGTGTTGGATGTGAGTTGTCGTTCTAGGGAGCGATCTTGGGCGACTTGAATTTCTAGTTTGAGAGGGGTATTTCGTCGGAGGAGGTTTGGATGTTTACTTGATATCTCGTCTAGTAATGCGAGTAGGTCTTCAGGGTTGGGACAGGGGTCTGAGTCCAGTAGTTGTGTGTCTGCGAGGAATGGGGTTGTGAATTCTTGAAGGGGTGAGGATGAGGATGAGGATGACTCTTGGTTTGTGAGTCCTTGTCCTTGAGAGAATGAAGAAGGCTCTGGGTTCGAAGTCGAGCTTAAATTTGTTTGTTGTTGCTCGGCTGTTTTCTGTGGTCTCCCTAAGAGTTTTGAGGAGAATCTTCTTAGTAACCCCATTTTGTTGTTTTGGAATTTTTTGGATATAGAGAGAAAGAATTAATTGGATGTTCGTTGGTATTGGGTAGGTATTGTGTTTGAAGTTTGCGATTGTTTTTTGTATGGACAAGAAAGCATTCACCGACTTTGGGGGTTCTGAGTAACGGTTTTCATCCCTCATTTTGGTTGGTGATTGGATTTAGGATGATTTAATGAAACAATAATTCCGTTTTGTTTTAAGCGAATGGAGCTTTTGTAGTTTGTGTGTTATTTTGGGGTGACACTGTCATAATTCAAGTCACTAAGAAAGCGATCGAAGTTGCGCACACTTGGAGTGTTTTGCGATATCGATTTACCTACGATAGTTCTGTATATGAGATTCGGGTCCTGACTCCTGAACCCACTTTTTTTAAATAACATAGTTGTCGAGTAATTCACAACTTTCTAGAGGAAAAACATTTTACAGTGAGGTGCTGGGATAGGTACGACAGTCAAGCAATACCAAAATATTTGGGACTACCTATTTTTGAGATCACAACTAATTCCCTAATTTGGTGGGAACGTACTAAACAACAGTACTACTCTAAGCGAGCGAAGAAGGTCGGGTCACTTGCGCTAAAATAGGTGCCAAATAGGGCTTGGCAATTATTCTGTCATGTATTTCTTCAGAGTCGTCGTCAGTTTCTTGTATGTTTCAAAAGTCTAATTTCTTATATGATAATCGTTATAGAGTTGTGGAACTATTCATGAAATTCGCGTTAATTCCGAGGAGCTTGGGAACCGACTCTTTCTATGTCACGTCTCGTTCACTGGCTCGCATAGATGAGTAGCGTCGAAACAAACTACTATTATCCATAGTGCTTCCGCTCTTGCCGCCACCACTTATACATACTACCTAGTAAGATACATGCTATTAACAAAAGGCAATCTTTGAATTAGACCTTAAACGTGAAATACGAAGTACGGCTATACTGTGAGAATATAGGCTAAAGTATTCCGGACAGATAGGTGGTAGATAGGTGAATATAAAAGTATATGAACATGAGGGGAAATGGTGGGCCGCGGGTGCTCCGCAGGGATGCAAATCACCCAGAACATCGATTACTAGTTAGCCGAACAACTTAGTGTATTGTCCTGGACTACAGAAATCCAATTGTATTTTCACCGGGAACAAAACAATAGCTAAAAACAATTTCAATCTCACAACCAAAAATACTAATCTAGAGACATTTGCACGTTTTCTTAGGTAGATATAAGATATCCGCGCGAATGTACCTAGTCTAATCTGCACGGATGAAAAGGGCAGCCAATCAGCCCCTCTATACATCAATCTCCGTGAGTTCATTTATATTTTGGGATATTCACATAATTCGCAAATACAGTTGAGGCTTTAAATTCAGTTTAAATGATACCAGATACTTACTGCTCCTGGAAAACACGTTCGGCGTTTCTGCCTCACCCCCCTGCCGAAAGGTACTCCTAGCGGTAGGTATAGTAGGTACTGTAAGAAGCGAACCTGCATGTGACGACGGGAGGCGTTCAGATTAAAACATGGGATGGGTTCCCTGCGATTGAATCAGCTTCAGTCACTGATCAAATCATTCTAGAAGGCCGTATATGTACCTCGTGCCTTTTTTCAAAAAGTCTCTTATCTCTAAGTTAAGTAATTGTAGATGGATTCGGCGGCCAATCCCAGTTTAAGAGTCTATGCCAGGTACGAGTACAAAGTCTTAATCGAGACTCTAGGAAACGTGGTTGGTTCGGGGCTGATTGGATTTAAATGGTATGCCATGTGCTTCGGCCGTTAATCCCACGAAGAAAAGGCCCACACATTAAGGAATGCATTTGCTCTATGTATATACAAGTTACACATCTGAAGCTTGAACACTCAACCCGATAAAATTTACAACATATCATCACCCAATATCGTATCCAACGTCATATTCAAGATCGCACATGGGTATCACAAACTTATTTTGGATTCTCATAGCACTTGACTATGATGATGAATATATGACATGACCAAGCCCGCGCTATTCCATACAAGGTTCTAGATGTCGAGAAAAGATTTTCTCACTGTAGCTCCAAGACCGTATCAAGACACGGTCTTGTAACATCTACTGGTATATAATCCAGCATGGATCAATTTAGATAAATTTACGAGATACGAAGTAAACGATCCAACACGTCATCTCGATTCATTTTTTCTTCACTGTCGGAGTTAGCTCCGGTACTAAGCAACTACATAACAATTAAGCGAAACATCCAAAACTCATAACTCCCTCAATAGTGAGCATCTAAGATGTGAGAACAGTTTATCGGGACTCAGTGTGTTTTATCTCTACGAACGTTATCTTTAACAGATGCAGAAGGCCAAAGTCGAAGACAATAAAGCGTTTTATACGCAACGGAGATAGACAGGGCTATAAGCGACTATCGCCATTACCATTACCGTACCCTTACCGTGGTAGGGATATAGCCATGGAACTGACTGTAGATCTAGCCTGGTCGGAGGGGTACAGTCCGTAGGGCAGATTCTTGAAAATTCTTGTTTCCGAACTCTCTCTGTTCGGAACCTTTTTAGGAGTGGAGAATAGGCAGACCAGTTACTTCCATACTTGGAAGCGGAAATCTTTGAGAAGCCCCCTCGGCTACTAAAGGCTTTGTTGAACACTACTTCACGTCGGTATTATACCCGCGAAAACTCCTTTGCCAGAACTTAAATTGTACGTACTTGTAGGATTGAGGAATAGTACAGGAACTTCATGAACTAATCAACTGCACATTACTTTATTTTTAGAAAGATGTTAATGAAATATATAATAAAGCCTCACTTGGGTTTAAGTCAAAGTCATCTCTACAATCACTGTCCTAAAATCTACTTCGAGTGTCGCAGAGAAGCCCTGGGGCCAAGAATTAATATATGTTTGAACCTGATATCCTTGCCTAAGTATATCCTTCCCCTTGCTCTTTGAATTCCCGAATAGCTGAGCCGAGAGCTTCGGAAAGATCACCGATGAAAGAATCGTCCTTTCGCCCCACTTTTGACGCGCAGTGTTTGTTTAGAATGTTCTTTCAACGGAAAATTTCCAGTAAGTTCGATTAATCTGTTGTAGTCGGAAGCGCGGTTCGCCATCAAACCGGGGATTCCAGGGACCGGGGAAAGAGCATTGCGGTTTTTCATCGTCGGTGGCTACATTTTATTCCGCATAAATCAGCATACTCTGGATTGCTCACCCACTACTGTCAAGGTCTATAGCAGGATGAGTGCCCCCGCAGAGAAAACATGTACCTCTAGATGAAGAATTTGGAGAGTTTGAGAGTTGTTGATTGCTGACTGCATTGTGAGTTTTCCCTTCTTCTCTGGCCTACAGCTGGCTCACATTATTATGTATACTTTCCAGACCAAATTCAGTGTCCCCGAACCGGTCTCAAAGTAGAATGCGTGGTTACAACTGTCTTGCAGTATGGGCGCTTTCTGCCTGCACTCATGTGTTTGCAAACCCCATAGCATTACCAGCACCAGATCCACGAATGGGAGCCTCGAGTTGTACTATAGAACCTCTCATTCCAGATACATGGGAAAAGCTTCACATGGATGAATGGCTGAAGAACTATGTGGTCTCTTTGGGCAATATAACCCACGAAGAAATCAATATCCAAGCTTTTTCGGAATCTCTAGGCGCCCCAAATTTCTTCTGGTATGTCTCTCTCTGCTTGACACTGGTAAGAGACATGCAGCTGGAGTACTAATACCTCCATCATAGTGGTATCGATAGATTCTGCTTCGCCGGCCAGCCGTGCATTCCAGTCAAACTTCCTGCGTGGTAAGTTCTTAGGTTTCATGTGTGACAATATACTAATATCTCCTTAGGTACGCACTGGCCGCTATTCAAACTTGGAATAACTATATGAATTCAATCTATACGGCTATAAGCTATTCCTCTACCATCATAATGAAGGTGTTGCCTAGAGTGGTCCAGGATCTATACAATGATCCGAGAGACGGCGTGACCAGGATCCAGGAGTTGGCCATCCTACTCAACATGATAGTTGCAATCATCCCCGTCACTGGCCGCCGGGGCGCTATCAATGATTTTTCGAACTCCGGTCTAGGTGGCTTTGTGAGGAGAATCATTTCAACGCCAGCGCCTGCTGATGAGTTCGTCACGTGGAGCGATCTTTCCATTATCATCGCAACTATGGCTCAAGATTACGAAAGATTCATACTGCAGACATTTCAGGATGTCATCAATACACCCATCGGAGCACCAGGTGGAGTTAACTCCATCTTAAGTGGTGGAGGGTTTCTTGGTTTAAGCCCAAGAATTACGGCAGACGACTTCGAATATGACACTAAGCTCCAACGAAATATTTTTGAGGCAGTAACACTTTACTCCATTACGCTTGCTCTCAGAGCCCAACATATATTTTTGCAGGTCACTTACAGCGAGAAAAGTAAAGCGAAGAACTGTCATGATTTGAACAAAATTGGAGCTGCTGGTATGTGTGTAGAGCGTGAAGGAGGATGGACAGGTTATGTTCTTCTACAATCAGAGGATGGAGAACTTACCCCCCCTAAGAAGGTTGCGGAGAAGCTGATTGGGGATTATGGATTAACGAAGGAGAGGATCTTTCTTGATACTGTCAAATGCTATGTTGATAATGGGAGGAAGCAGGTCCCGGATCCGTTTGTACACACGGTTGTAGTTAACGCAACGACGCCTTGTATCTTCTATATGGAAGTGCGAGAATCGACTTAACAAACGAAATGAACAGATAATAATAATCGAATTGCCCTATTTTTAGCATTTCGATGTTCCTCCTTCGGGGTCTTCTGCTCCCTCACTTCCATGTTTGGCGATCAAGAATGCTGAAGTGTATGATGGATGGTTCAGTGACATTTGGCCAAGCACTGCAGTAAGCCATTCTGCATACCCTATTATAGTTGTTGGAGAGACCGTGAATCTGCAACTCACGATATACCTTCCCCATGGCAGTTTACAAATAACTCGACCTCACGAGATTGGAGATTCGTGTCTCGAAATTTGACGATTCATCCTAAGGAAGTCACTCAGTATTAACACATTGCGACCTTGAGCAAGTTCCTCTGGATGACCTCACGCCTGAATTCCAACGTTTTCCAACGCTTATTGAAAAATGGGAATAATGGTTCTGAGATTTCCGACCAGGCGGTACGATTGGCGACGACCGCGAAATGATATTTAGCTCTGATACCGGAGGCCGCGAGTAATGGTGACCTGATTACTATTATCTATGGATGCAATTTACTGCAATACTTCATCCAATACCAAACAAGGCAGGGAATATGTACGGAGTCGTTGGTGAAGCTTATGTTGACGACATGATGAATAGGCGGATGGTTGAAGCACTTGAGCGACGAGATTTTGCAAATAAGGAGTTGGTATTTTGTCTGTCCTGCTCCTATTTATTCACTTTTTGTACGCTCTCTTCCCAGGTAGTAGCTGTCTAAATATTACAATCACATCCTCCCAAAGAAAAACTTGATAAGAAAACGACCGCAATCGTACAGTACAACAAGTATATATAAAACTTCAAGGATGAAGGTCCCACCCCTCTCACCTAGAAAGCCTTTGGTCTAAGTGTGTCTTATATGTGCCTAGTTCATCATAATCCCCATCAATCTTAAACACCGGTATAGATA
Organism: Hymenoscyphus fraxineus; assembly: GCA_900184765.1. NCBI lineage: Eukaryota > Fungi > Ascomycota > Leotiomycetes > Helotiales > Helotiaceae > Hymenoscyphus > Hymenoscyphus fraxineus. The sequence continues at coordinate 367,735 of LT855428.1, read as the reverse complement.
GTATTTCTTTCCTCTCCCTCAGTACCCCTGAAACTACGATGCTAAGCGAAGATCCGACCACCGAAACACAAAGAGGCAAACAAGCGACTTAAGGAGAATTTCCAGTCTATTTATCTTACACTGCCGTAGCCAGCAGCCCTAGAAAATTCAGAAACACACCTCTTTCACAATAAAAAAACGGTATGGAGATTGTCAGATAAAGTAAAGTAGAATTGTTCCACCACCTATCTATCATTCTTCCATGATTATGACTATGAGAAACCATATATATCAAAGGAACTTCATCAATCCCTCACAGCCCCAGCCCAGCCAGCTGCGCTGGTTTCATCCCGTTCATTCCGCCTCCCAATCCCATTGGCTAGATCCAAATCCCATTCATCATTCCCATTCATTCATATTCACACGGAGTATACCCCAGCTCCAAATGACCTCCGGTCGATAACTCAGTACCCACGGGACATGGCATCATCCAATCTCCCTACGATTTCTCCAAAATCGTCCATCCCATCTAGATATTTGTAGTCCCAAAACCCCTCACTCATCGATCCATAAAAATATCCTCCCCCCTCCACTTCCCATCCTCCTCCTCAACAGCTTCCCTCCTCCCCAAAACCCGCCCATCCAACTTCATAACAAACTCCCCCGTCACAAGCAGCAACCCCGCCGCCGCCCCCGCAATAACAATCTGCACCAGCGCCATGCCAAGAACCGTCAACTTCAGCGTAGGAAACATATCGAATCCCTCGTTGCCGCCGACCCAGAGGGGCATCCCGACGACGTAGAGACCGGTGAGGATCGATTGCAGAACATTGTACGCGCTCTCCAGCGCGTCGTTTTCGACGGAGATCCGAGAGGCGGAGCGGATATGGTTCACCGTCGCAATATGTGTGAGCATCGTCCCGGAAACGAGGAGGCCGAAGATGAGCGTGACGAGATTTTCGTTGATCCGCACCTCGTCGTCGCCTCGCCATGCGTTTCCGAAGGCACTAGGGACGACAGGGTTGCCGGAGTCAATGTAGAATCCGAAGCCGATGAGACTGCCACACCCGATGAGGGAGCCGGGGATGGTGGAGCCTAGATGGCTTCGTCGTCTGGTGGAGACGTCGTTCAGTGGTCGGGAGCGGACGTAGGAGGCGAGTCCTACGACCACGGAACCGATGACGGAGGCGACGAGTGGACCGAGAAATAGGAGGCCAAGTTGGTTGGGGAGTTCCATGTTGGGGTTGGTTGTGAAGAGGAGAGGTAGGAGGTAAGAGACTGCGATGGCTGTTGCGTAGATTGGGCCAGTGAGGAGGAAGCCAAGAGCCACGGTTGGCGCAAAGAACGCGCGGATGTAGAGGAGTACGGTTGATAACTGAAACTTTGAGGTTGCGTTTGGATTTGTTGGTCGGAGGCTGGATAAGTAGACTTTGAGTCCAGAGGAAGGGGGCGCAGAAATGGTAGTGATGGTGGTAGCGCGAAGTAAGGTTCTCAAGTCGTTGGATCTATCGCGATTGTACGTTGTCTCGGGTGTGATGAAAATCACAAGTACAATCGACGCTGCTTGCATGATGTTGACAACCATGATCTGGTTTTTGTATCCTTCGTTGATTTGAGATACATAACCTCCAAGCATTGGCGAGCCCCAGGTGAAAATAATGCTTACAACATTATAGATGGTAATCCGACTGGACCTCTCATGCATCTGCTCAAATATCAGTGACTGTCACGAATCTCATATAGCCCTCAAACTGACAAAAAACATGTCCTTGATCGATATCACCACAAGTGCCTCGAAAGAACCCCAGCAAATTCCAGAAAACGCCCTTGATATCAGAAACTCCTTATAATTCCCCGTGACGTGCATTGTCCAAAGAGAGGAGAGAAGCAAGCCAATGGAGCTTAGAAGATAAATCGTTCTCTTCCCAATCATTCGCGAGATAATCACGCTCTTGAGGCCGAAGAGTCCACCCAAAATAATCGGAACACCGGTCAAGGCAGCGACTCCCTCCCAACTAGAGGTTAGCTCCGCCTCGAGAACACCACCGACAGTGACAAGCATCATCTTGAATATACTGATGACAGCCGTTGACAAAAGCAGAGATCCGTAAGCGAGTTCCTTTTTCCATTGTGGCCAATTCTAATATGACGTTAGTCAATCAGGAGTCTTTCGACTCGCTTGCACAATGAAGAAATTGGGAGAACCGACCAGAGGATCCTGAGGGCAATCGCTAGGTTGTGGATCAAGCTCGACCTCTGCATACTTTCCCGAGCCAAATTTCTTCTTGCGCTGAATGCTGGAAATATTGATGATTTCTCGTGAGGTTTCCGATGTTACTGAGATTGTCTTCGCGTGAGTACGCTGCGGCTTTGGAAATTGCGACCCCATCCTCCCCTTTCTCCAACTGCTTTCCCTCGAGACAATATCGCAATATGCACAGATTCGGCAGGGGCCGAAGCGGAATGCGTTCGCCGAATATGGAATTAAGGAAAAAAAAGTATTAGAAAGTGAAAGGGCTCCCCGTGGTATCAAACCAACTTCGCTGGGCTGACTTGCAGTCACAAATCAGCAGCCCAAGAGAGAAGCGGAAGAAAGGAAAGAAATCTGGATGAGGTTGCAAAGATGGAGAAGACTCAAACCCGCCTGGGGACTTGAGATGGTAAAAGGAAATCATGCGTTTACTGGTACTTGGGCTCGTACCGCATTGAGAAGAAGGGATCCTTGAATTCGGCTGTGCCCTGACCCGATTGAGGCAACCATTGTACAGAGCATGTCCACTTCGAATTACAGTGGTTCCGCTCTCTGTGTCAGTCAATGATGATCGGATGACAGGACAAGGTTCGATTCGAGGAAAATCCAATGAGCACTGCCGGAAAATCGTTGCATAATACCAGTAGCGAGCTTGAATTTGTCTCGTCTGAAAATCATCGACTTTACGATCTGCTTCTGGGTATTCGCCTTTTTCCCAAGCACACAACCAATCCGTAACCGGTTACAGATTAGATGACTGGAGATGCATAAGGAATCTGGGGCTTGATGAAACGTGGTGAGGATAGAAGTGTTTCAGCCGCATCTTTGGGGCCACATTGCGAGGAAGCCAAGAGGAAGTTCCAAACGACCTTCGGCTAAAACAAGGCATTAAATGCGGGGGTTTGTGGGTGACAAACTTTATTATATCTTCCCAACCTGGAAACAATTGGGTTGTTACCAACCAGTACAAGTACTGAGAAAGAAATACTTCGTATAAAGAGACATCTTGATGCGTGATTGCTTGTGGCCGTTGCAGAATCCACACTACAGAATGACCCCGGAATTTGAGAAATGAACTTACTAGATGCAAGACCAATCGCGGGGTTTTTATGCTACAAATGGATCAGGAAGAGAATTGTACAAAGTACTTCGCAACAACCTCCACCATTGAGCAGTACACCTCGGCTCCAAAGAAGGATTCTGTCACGGTCATGCCCGCTTTCTCGCCTTGAATTTGGATGAGACGAAGCTGGATTTTCAAACTTGAAGGACACACCAAGAAATTAGCCATCATTCCATGTAAAAGGGATTTCTAGAAGGTCCCCCGTACTACAAAAAACAAACAATAGAAAACGGGTAATCTTACCTGACAAAAAGCTCTGAACATGCAATCCGACTCGTTCAGCAAGAAACGAAGTCAGAAAATCATGCCCCAGGTGATTAACATTGAAGCATATACTTCAAAGGTACATACCTACGTCAATCCCCTCCTCTCATCCGATTCCCGGCGTTGTATTGCCTTGGTATCAAGCTTAACAACCCAGCACACCCCCTCGCAACCTCCCAGCGGACAAGAAAAGTAGCAGTCTCCACGTACTCGATTCTACGTGCATCTCTCTCTACACAATAAAACCGCACCGCCAAGACTGCCACATATCTTATCCACCACACCGGCAAGTTCCAAAAGAACCAGAAAACAAGACTCGGATGACAGTCCCAATGACGTCGATCAAAACCCCAAAGACTCCTTAGCATTAAGCATTGCCCCAAAGTGGACTTCCCATCCAGTGAGCATACGTCTGCCGATCCGAGGACATCTACTCAAGCCGAACGAACCCCAGCTAAGGCTCCTCGGATTCTCAGTGGCAAGCCCTCAGCCCTCTCAGAGGCATACTCTGTCCGAGCTTAGCTTGAACGATATCTTCGTATCTTATAAGTACGTTGTAACGGCACCGCCGCCCCCCTCCCTATATGCGAACGGGTTCGCGTATCCAAGCTTAAGAGGGGCGGTGCAATCGAACGTTAGGAAGATTCGCTGCTAGCGCTATTTCAAAGACCAGCGCCCTAGTACCGTAGACCAACTTGTTCGTGAGTTTCCAGTGGGTTTCGCCTCTAGAAAAATGGCGTCGTCTTGATGATATAAAGATTGTCTTTGTGGTGGTGTTGTTGAAATTAGCAGTCAACGATGCCAAGCCCCCTGGTGCCCTTACAAGCATTTTCTTAGGCTCTGTTTACTCAGAATGTTGGACCTCGATATGCCAAGTAAACTAAACTTAATTGAGACGATATTTTGTCTCGATATCGTGTGGGTTTGATCCACCTTATCCACAGCATATTGATCGACAATATCGCACAAAACAGGTATAGTATAGCTCTATCCTTGCAATTGTACTAAATAATATTCTCTTCCACCGACATATATCGCTCTACGCCTTCGCTCCTTTAATCTACTATACTATATAAGCTAATCACGAAGTATATAAAAGGTTTCAATCGACATACGAACCTAACGTACTCGTCGCGGGTGAGCAGTTTCCAGTAACTCCTTCACATATTTAGCACCACTACGACCGGTGTACATACGTTTCCTAGCTAAATTTAGTAGCACAACAGGTACCTTTAACTCATCGTCGCTTTCGAGAATCGAAAAGACTATACTAAGAATCACTATCTCCTCCTTAGCGCGGTATCGTCGGTATCTATGGTTGTTGAATAGCGTACAAAATAAGGTGGGATATACTCGTTGTAGACAAGTCTTGGCACGATGTGGAAGGTGAAAAACACCTCTGGAGGTCTATATCGCTTTTACCACCAAAGCGACNGTGGATCAAATAAGTGATCTACAGGATATGGCCCCGCAATATTGTTGTTGTGTTTACTCAGAGTGGAGTACTAATTTAAGGACTCGGAATACGACTAAATCGAGAATAGTTAACACTTGGCACACCAAATCAGGACGATATGGAGGTCCAACATTCTGAGTAAACAGAGCCTTAGCTCTTTTTTGGTATGACCCCCCACATGGTTGATGATCGTTTGCTTCTCTTGACATCATTAATACCACCGATGAGAGTGTACCTAGTGATATTTATTACTATTATATACTATTACCTATTCCATAACAAGAGACCTCAAGACAAGCCTTTATTTATCCCCTCCACATGACAATTAAGCGCATACGCATACCTACCTAGCCGGGTACATCAAATGCCCAAGATTAAAGATAAACTATTTAATATCTAGAACTCGTAGCTAGGTAGTAATAGGTAATAAACCGTTGATATTTTTTTTTCAAGTTTAGTATTCGTTATATATATTG
>LT855428.1:338167-353490 GCA_900184765.1 Hymenoscyphus fraxineus | reverse complement strand
AAACCCTACAAAAAACACAAATCAAAAAACAAAAAAAGAACAAGCAAAAAAACCCCCTAAAAAGTCCACTCCCCCAGCGGATGGTATCCTATCAAAAGGCGAATCGAAAGCCATAGAAGGGATCCCGGGGTAATCTTACGGATCTAAGGGGGAGGGGAAGGGAGAGGATATGATGGGGAGGGTGAGGGGAGGCTTTTTTCGTAGGCGTGGATGGAGAGTCTGTGGGCGGGGAGGAGGTGTTGCTACTATATTTTCTTATTAACCTCTCTCTCTCTCCTCCTCCTTCCCTCTTCTCCCCTCCTCTCTCCATCCTTTCCTCTCCCTCAAACTCCCCACTCCCCCCTATCCTTCCACCTCTCTCAAACTCCCCACTCCCCCCTATCCTCCCATCTCTCTCTCTCTCTCAAAAAAAAAGGGTACTTATACTCATACTCATAGCAACAAAAATAAAGAATAGAGAGGACATATATATAAACGTAAGATCTTACAATAGAATGCAACTCTATCGCTATCCTCTTATACGTCGTAATAAAATCATCGATGATCGAACCGATTCAACCTACGCCCGGGCCTCGGGAACCTTGTTACGTGGGGACTTTGGGGGGGTTTGAGGTTGTTATTTCTTTTTTGGGGGTTGGGAGAGAGGGAGAGAGGGTGAGAGGGTGAGGTTTTGTGGTATACAGTGAGGGAAGTTAAAGAAATGAAAGTGAAAGGAAAGGAAAACAAACCATTCATAGCGCCCAGCAGCGTTTTGCAGTGTACAACCCGATTTACTGGGATGTTTTAGGAGGTATTCTTACTTCGTCCTTGTAGGAAATATATATTCCGTTTTATATATACTTGTTGTGCGATTGCGGGCCAAGAGGGGACGACAGTTGATTGAGAAGAGAAGCGATAAATATTTGGACGTTTCCTCCAAACACAGTAATTTTTGTCTGAATCACCGTTGATTGGACATTGGAACCTTGTTTGCGGTCGATATTTTTCGTTTTCTTATCAAGTTTTTCTTTGGGAGGATGTGATTGTATCTAGACATTAAAATTACTGTTTTGCGGAAGTCGACTAGGTGAACTGGTATAATTTTTATAGAGGGGTTTTGCTGAATTGTTGTTTGAAGGACTGCTTCTCTTCTGTTTACTAAATGATTATTTACTACTTTCTTCCCCTTGAGCAGCTATAAAGTTGAGTAATATACCTTATACTAAGTCGCTCGGTACATGCGACCCAGGTGGAATATTCTATATGGAATACTTCTAGAGGACCTATAAAATGGAATGGAATCCTTCTATCGATTAGTATCTAGAATTCCAGACGTTCTATAGAAGTCCAGAGGCTTTTTCTAACTAACCAAAACACAAGGTTCAGGGTAGGCTATATTAGTTTTAAGTAGATAAGATATATTTGTAAAGAGGAAGACTACCTAGTACTTAAATACTATTGTTGAGTTTACTTTGTAATTCACTATAGAAGTATTGTGCTTAGAGGCTTTCTATGTTACTCTGTATAATCTAGGGGCTTTATATAACTTGTCCTAGCACGTGCCTAGACACCCTGCTCGTCTTATATAAATTAAGAGCTTCCTATAGGTCTACCGGAGTGGAAGGACAATGTTCAGGGTTTTATGTGACGAAACCTTGCTAGAAAATCTAGAAATTCTATAGAATATATATCTCTAGAATAGAATACTTCTAGCTAAGCCCTGAAAGGAATACAATCATTCTCGAGGGGGGGACTGGAATTAAAAGGAATTCTAGATATCGAACGTTAACCCTTCCCCTAACTGTACTGTACTTCTCACGGTACTTAAAGGAACTCTTCGCTCTATATAATTATAAAGACACAATTTGCAGTTTGCTGCTCCGGTAATGGATAGTGCGTGAGCATAATAGAGTACCTCGGGGCGAGGAGGATTTTCAATCGAGTTTGCTCTCAAGATCTATGCTTTAAAAATACTTGTCAGAGCCTAAGAGTTGGCTGGCTATATTGGTATTTCGCTCTAGGTATATATAGGTTTATTAAATGTAGAACTTATGTATTCCTTGGTGGGAGACTTTGAAGTGGGTTTTTTACTGTTTTCAAGGCTTGTTATTGGTTTAAAAGACTTAGTAAGGTGTATAACATATCCTAGACATTTACTGAAATCTCCGTCTCAGTTCGCCCAAAAACCTAGCCCAAATATATCCGTTTTCATCGACGCTTACAAAGAGAATGCGTGATAGTCGTTGTATAAACACCACAAGAAGACTTCCTCGTTTCTAATGCAGCTAGGACAATCACTGCCAAAAACGCTACGAAGACCACGAGCGTATATATTTTGTACCACAGATGTTGTATGCATGGAATGATCGTCGTCGTGCTTTCTTTCCGAAATGTATAAAATCCTATGACGAGGAACATGGATGTCATGAGTAAAGAATAGGCTGCTGACATCACGATTCCAGTGACAGACATGGATACTAGCTCCGCTATGGGTAACCATCTGGATGTGGCGAGAGGTGTGCTTATGATGAAAATTGTAATAGTAAGGATGAAGGTGAGAAATGGTATCTTGACGCTCCAAGTGCGCCAGTTGTTTTGAGGGTGGAAGACAAGCAGTGTGTCTGGACAAGGCTTCTCGAAATTATTCTTTCTGGTATGGAGGGTAGAGCACCCCGTCTCGGATTTTGGGTGCTCACAAGCTCTGTCATCCATCGACGTAAATTCCCTTCTAATTTGAGAATGGTAGTCGACAAAGGAACCCTCGTCAGAAATCCAGTAAGCCGCTGGAAGTCGCAGTAATCCCACAACAGCTAGAGTAAAGAACACAGTCGCGAGCGAGATGACCCAATCTTCATCGTTGGAATTGGCTAGCGAAAGAAGTGCCTGGACCCCTTGGAGAGTGACAATTATTGTTTCGGCGGCGACTTTAGAACAGAAATCCATTCGAGCCTTTTTAGGAGCGTGGGTGCAGAAGATACAGCTTCGAACCATCATCTCTTCAGAACCATCCCATCCGTTACGAGTCCAGAAGCGCATGTTACTTGCTGCCATGTCGACAGCATTCCACTGTTTGCTTCGAACTCGTTGGTCGGTGACTGCGAGGTAGCGCCATATGATTGTAGTTGGATTGTAAAAACAGATTTCGTCGTGCCATCGAGGTGAATCGGGTTGAAGATGCACAATGTGAGGGACCCCAGCGACGATGTGCACGATCAGTGGTGCGAGACAGAGTGTGGTTATTGAAAGCCACTCGCTGACGGGAAGGGATTCTGATGACGATCTTGTGTCTAGTGGAAGAATGGAGAGCATCACAAGAATTTGTATTATAATGTGCTGAGAAACATGTAAAAGTGAGAGGCTATAGTACAACACGTACAGTAAGATCACGCTATTGGGAAGAAAGATCACGAAGTATTAATAGCGGAAAACATGTAGTGCGCCTGGTGCGAGTCGTTCATTGAAAGCTGGCTTCGCCATCATGCATGGATTCCAATACCCGTAATAGCATGTCCCATCTCAGCCCTCTTCTAATCCGCATCTCGCTTACAGTATGCGTGGGGTCTGTAGGGCTGCAGATGGTTATCAGCTTATTACTCCCACGTAATTAACTCCCTTGGGGGCTGTTTGGGGTCTGTGAGACAGGATCAACTAACCAACTTTATGGCTACATTTTGTACCATGGTTTCAGCTTCTATCCTGTATATCCGATTCAACTCACAATCTCTGCAACTTGACACATAATAATCAGCTTTGGTGCTGCACAGGGATCGTCATCCTTCATCCACTCTGACGATATTCGCAAGCTGATAATAGCTCTATCCTTATCGTCTAACATCAAAACATGGTAGCTACCACCTTCAAACGCCTCTGGATCTGTACTTTGGCTATACACTTCGGGTTTAAAGATCTTTGGTATCAATTCCTCCTAATACCTCGTCAAATCTCTCTATGAAGGTCTGCGGAACACCGTCGAGATTCGGCTAGCAGTAAGCTTTTCGTATGGTGTCACCTTATATTCCTTTGGTACGAAACTTCAAAATAATATAATTACTTCACACTCACATGCTCTCTGATACTTGCAGGAAGCCACCTAGCCATAGTACCAAACTTTGAAATAATGAGAGGCACGACGTGCTTCGCCTGAAGTCTTGATATGATTTTGGCAATTGGGATTAATAGCCCGGTAGGTTGTTTTGGATGTATAGCAAAAACCCAATAAGTTATCTTAGATTATTCTAGATGTGGGAGAATTTGTGAATCGTTTCGAGTATTTTCAACTTCAAATAAACCTTTTGTGGGTGGAAAGTGAGGAAGACATAAGAAGAAAGACATCCAAATAGGTCGTTCGGTTATTTAGTGAGAATATTAGAGGTAAAACTGCTTTACCATAGGTCGGCCCCATCGTGCTTGTTCACAGGTAATGTCTTTTGTAGAATTAATTCATGCAATGGATCCTCAGTAAGGCAGTTTATATGGAGAAAAGTTAGAAATTAAGAAAATTTTCGATTTATTTAAATTATATTTAGAATAATACTCTAAAGAGGTTTTTATACCTACGTCTAGTTGTAGAATATTTCAACTCCTACTTTTATAATATCTATATATTATATATTAGTTCTATAAATAACCGTATTAACCTGTAATTACCTATAAGAGATAGTATAATTATAGGATAGTATAATTATATAATAGTATAATTATATAATAGTATAATTATATAATAGTATAATTATAGGATAGTATAATTATAAGATAGTTAGTTTATTAGTAAACCTAATTATTTCTCTCTATATAATTAGAGTAACCTCTACCTATATCTCTTATCTAAACTTTAACTTTATTATATCCTTTATAAGAAGTAGGTTTAATTAGTTTTTATACTATAATAATATTAAAGAACTATAAGAAAAGGGTTACTTAGTAGAGGTTATTCTTAATTATTTAAAGTAAAAATACCTAAATTAAATTACATAAACTCGAAAAAGTCTTAGTAACTAAATTAATTAGTAGGAACTAGAGCTTAAGTTTAACTACTTAAATTATACCTTTCTTATTAACTTTATTAAAGATTAATAGTATTAGAACTCTTCTTATAATAAAATACTTCTTATAGTTAGTTATAGCCTTCGCGTACTAGTACTTCCTTCTATAATTACTAGTTAATAACTTAAGAACCTTCGTCTGTAAATCAGGCTACCTTACGGTCGAGTTCCTTAGGATATAGACGTATAGCGGGCAGCTCTTATTAAAGTCCTTACCTAGCGAAGGAGGTGTAAGATACGGTAAGTAATAGAAAGTGCTTGTAATAACCTATAACTGCCCGATATATAATAGCCGAAATATTCTAAAAGTAGGATTTAAAATATTCTATAACTAGACGTAGGTATAAAAGCCCCTTTAGAAACTTATCCTAAATACAATTTAAATAAATCGAAAACTTTCTTAATTTCCAACTTTCTCCATATGAACCGCCTTACCTTAGGTTGTCGCAAGCATATATATTCATTTCGGCGTTGGCGAAGAATCAAAGTTTTGCTTGAGAAAGGGCAAGGAAGACGGTCCTTAGAGTTCATACATTACCAAAGTTCGGAGAACGAAAAAGTGAATAGTCAATCGCCTGAACTCATAACCCTGGACTACAAGGGGTCTAGAAGAAGCTCGGACGATCAACATCATCCTCGCCCCATCCCGCAATCCTCTCATCAAGCATCCTCTGATATCTTCCTATTTCTCCATTAGCGAGCTTCCTCTTTAGCAACCCTTCTACTAACCAGCACCGACCCACCTCCCCCCAAAGATCCTCAGCACCATCCTCAAAACCTCCATCCTCTCCCTGTAGATCACCTCCCCGGTCTCCTTCCAAAACCTCAACATCACCAGTGCAGCCTGGTACTGCGAATACGCCGTGAAAGGAGACATGATGGAGGAATCCACTTTCTCTGGTTCGGCGAACAGGACGCTGGAGAAGCCAAAGATGCGACTGGCGCAAGTTTCCATGGAGTTTAGGAGGTGCTTGCGGTTTTCGGGTGAGGGCGGGGGTGTGGAGGTTAGCGATGAGTTGTAGAGTGTGAAGAGGGAGCTGGGAGGATTAGTTCTTACATTTTTGGTGATGCAGTGGAGAGAAGAACAACGGGAGGGGATAATGAGGGTCAGACCTGGTGCATATTCCTAGGGCGGCGCAGAAGAATATCTTCTTTCGACCTTCTTCTATGAGAAGTGGCATGAATGTTAGTAGTGTTCTTTCCAGCTGTAAAGCTTCTTCGAAGTGAAATTTGTCGTCTTGAGTTGGCTCCCAGGCATGGCGTAATACTCGACCAACTAGATATGAGATCTGACATTCTCTTGCGAAAGGTCCGACTCTTCGGTCGGAGGGAGTGGCAAGAGTTAGGGGCTCGTTTGCTGCAGCTACTGCCTGAAACCCATTAGTAGCAAATTTGAAAAATGGCGTTGAAGGAGACCAACAAGAGCTATAAATCTTTCGTCAACTGGGAGATGATCACTTGAATGGGGCTCTTCGGTTGTGAAATTCGCGCAGCCCTCTCGAAGGTTAATGAATCTGGAGGTTTGATGTCAGTAAGACTATAATTGATACAAGTGCTCAAACGTGTTGTAAATATTGAAAGACTCGCCGATCTAGAAGTATGGTAGCCCATCTAACCCTCTTTTCTTGCTCACTTTTCATCAATTTCTCATCATCCGCATAGGTCAATTCCTGAAAGTCTTTCTTGTTTAAACCCAACGCTTGCACAATCTTCCCACACCCAGCAATAGAAATGCTGGCCGAAACATCCATCGCATGCCCCACCTCATAAAAGCAAACCAACAGTCTCGCTTGCAAAAACCAGATACTCAAAAATCCACTCGCCTCTAGCAAAGCAATGCTAGTCTTCATATTAACATATAGCGACGACTGCATACTGGAACTACTCCCTAGATCAGGGATTTGCATAATCAAATTAATCGCCAAACAAAGAAGGATGAAGTCCGCTTTTGGGTCTGTGTATATATTTGGTAGTTGTCGCTCGAATTGCACGCGACAAATGATCGGGAAACGTTGCCACATAGTCTCAAGGTAATTCTCGATCAAAAGTCGGAATTCTTCTTCTGTCCCGAGGATCTCCTTTGCTTCTTGACAGATACCGATGTTCACGGTCTGCGCACGAAGAGATTCGTGCAAGAATGGGTCAACATTCAAATGATACGGAAAGATGGTCGAGGAGCTAAGTGATGCATTCGCACTTCTGGCTACTGGCCATCCCAAGATTTGCGGACTTTGGCCAACCAGAGACGTGGAGTCTTCTTCGTATCTACATGATCTTCCTACTCTGATTCACTTGATGTGAGATACGGCGTATTTGCCAAGGCGGGGAGGAACTTGCCTTGAACAGGTGGAGCAGATAGGTCTCGCTCTGTTGCATTTTCGCTTTCCTTGCTTGCAGGAAATGCAAGAATTGAGTGCCAAAGGGGCAACGTTTGGTTCATTCATGATGAGGGAGGCGATGGCAATGGAATTTTATTCGGCAGCCAGACTCTGGCAAGTACTGCATGTTCAAACGCCTAGAGAAGCCTTGCTCATGTTTTGGATATAAAACAACTTTAATAGTGCCTGAAGCTATTCAAACTTATTCGGTCGGCTTTCAGACTTCTATGAGTTGAATGTGATGTATCAAAAAAAGGTTATGTTTCAAAGATTGAGCCAGATAGCAGTTTGAGAACGTCGAAGCCCGCCAATTGACAACCCGGCCTTAACTTTGTCAGCAATATGCAAGTCTCCCAGAAAGTCTTCCGAACCCCTTCCTGAACATCATGGTACATATACCCCTGGATCTACCATACGGAGAAACCAAAACGCAACAAAAATAAAAACAAAACATCACAATTCGCTTTTGTTCTCAGCGCTGTCAGTTACCTCGGTAAGGATACCAGTCTTGGTATCATAAGCCAGTCCAACAATCTGAGTAGTCTTCTTGATAAAAGGAGAAGCCTTGAGAATAGCCATATCCTCGCGAAGACTTTTTTCAATGCTAATATGAACTCTCAGTTTCTGTTTGTGATGGAAGGGATAGACTAGCATACCCATTCTTGATCTCCCCGAACTTCATTCCATCAATGTTACCTTTCTCTTCCGGCGCCAACTCAGAAAGCGATTTCTTAACTTCCGCATCATGGAAATGGGACATGCCACAATCTGTAAGAAATTAGACTGGGTCAAGTAGGGAGTTATAATTGGATGCTTTACCGGTATGATGCATAACCGCAATCGTCCCAGGATCTCCAATCGTTTGAAGAACAGCCAAGGTTCTGATAGCGTCAAAAACCCTCCCACCAGCGTTCCTCACCATGGTTGCCTCTACGATGATTTAGCTCGCAGACAAGAGTCATATATCAGAAAGTGGCTTACTTAGATTTTGGTCGAGTCCTAAGATTTCATAGGGATTAAGTCGTGGATCGGAACATGAGAGAACTATTACACCGGCTCCTGAACTTCGGGCTGCTGATGCCATTTGGAGAAGACCGGGGGGCTGTTTGTACGTTGAGGCGAATTTGCTATGATTGCTAGTGAGAAAGGAAGATGACAAAGAAAGGTTACCTACCCGTTTCGTACTAGCATTTCGACAATAGAGCCTTTAGCCATTTTGGCGTTCCTTTCGAAGTAGTTGAGTGAAGAGATATAGACCTAAAATTGATAAAGTTCGAGAAGGAGTAGAAGTTGATGTGGGTAGATTGTGGTAGAAAAACACGAATTCAAAGAAGGTACAACTCTTTATTTATATGCAATGGCTATGGATAAATGCTTGAGGCTTTCTAAGCCAAGTTGTGGAAGTTGAGTGTATTTGGAGTACTAATCAAGACTCATTGAATCGTTCTAGATTGTGGAATCTCTTCTACTCGTCCAGTTTCTTCTTCTCGACGCGGCCGTAAACACTACTGGAAATATGTCTTGATCACTCGTTCTAATTGGTAGCCGTAAGATTATTAATCTATCAACATACTAATAAGTGTAACACATCTCAACCAACATGACGGTCGTCAATAAAGCGGCATTAGGTGCTTCGCTCCGTAATATAAATAAAATGTAATGTTCATTACAGTGTATAAATATGTAGGGATTTCCATCATGGCTTTAGATACAGCGTGTGAAAAGAAAAGATATCGTACCAAAAAGAAAACTCTGGCAGCAGATTCAAGTTACAACGTCCACATATAGAGTACGTAGAGATTTATTATTCCTCCTTCGTTAACCTCGCTATATTCAATACCGTCAATATTGATATATGGTAATTCAGCGCTATTAACTACGCACGAATGAAAATAATGATCGTGTGCCGCTTTTATTGCACCTCGCGAATCCCTGTCCGCAAATCCCGCACTTGCAGAATGTGGTTTATGATTAATAAACAAGACTATTGTAGGTGCTTCGGCAACGCTTCGTGAAATTCCACTCCGCGCAAATCATTATTTTTGGATCAGAGAAACACAACAGTTGACTACTCGCTTGTTCTGGCAGGGATGACTTTCTTGTTAGTCTACAGGAATTGCAACCCTGAATACTATAGAAGAAGAAATTAAGAGCCCAACACTCCATCATATTGTTCTACAATCATCATCTGAGCATGCTGACTTCTCCCAAGTCGAAATTTTGCTCTCAAGGCGCTTTAGCAACATCTTATATTTCAAGAAAGGCCTGATCTTTTTACGACATCGAAATGGGTAAATGAAACCCCATTTCTTAGAGCTTCTTATGTTCACCACAAAATGACTTTCTGAGTGTGTCATCAGACAGTACCTCCAGAGAGACGCCATAACCACGTATTAATTATTGTACACAACAGTAGTGTAGAGTGGAGTAAATTGGAGGCTCCTACTTGCTAGAATCTTCTTTTTCATGCCTAGAAGACTGTAATGATGAGCTTAGCTTCTCGTGGTCTTCTAAACTGTCCTAAATTTTAGTCTTGCCAACATCTGGTACACCAATGTTCCACCAAATACATTTCCCTTAGAGTCGACTTGCCTAATTATAGGATGAGTTTATCACGATGTGAGCTTGGGAGGAGAAATTTGGGTCCCACATTTCGTACTATTGTCAAAATGGATGAGGAGGTGATGGGTGATGAATTTCGTCATCCGGCGGTATTATCGGCGGCTTATCGATTTCAAGAGAGTTGGGGAAATACGCTTTTGGGGAATCCTGGAGACCTGGGGATGTGGAGAAGTGTCGTGTGCAGAGGACGGCCAAAGAAGCGGAATTTGAATTCTGAACCTCGGCGGGAACCTGGAAAAGATGGAGAAGGTGGAGTGCAGGTGGAGTGCATGAGGCGGGGGATATGGAGTCGGCTAAACATTGGAATTGGAAGAATCGCTTCTCAGAGCTTCTCCCCTTTGCGGCTCAACGGCCAACTCTAAAATCAACCGACATTTCCTCGCTACAATTCATACCGGCACAGTTCTGTGACGGGAGATGCCTGAAGCAAGGTTAGGGTTAACACCTAAAATGTATCCCGTGCTTTTTTGTCTTTATTCAACTTAACTTGACAGAACAAATCCTTCTAGAAACTGTAGCGAACTACTTCGTACGGAATACGAGTGTCGTCGGCTTCAGGCGGGCTGCCTTTTTCATCGGTGAGTGTCCGACGAACAAAGGCCGGCCTGTGGAGATCAACATCGTGATATCGGGGCTTCCGGCTCCCAATACTTAGCATCCGGCAGAGGCGGGGAACGGTAAGGTCGGTGTGATCACCTTCTCAATCTTTAGTCTCGACTCATTTTTGTCTGGAAGAGTACCGTAGTAAATCGAACTTAAGAAGGATGCTAGGGTAGGTGGGTGGAGTAACAGGTAGATAGTACTAAAATTATCTGTACGTTCCGAGTAGCTAGAATAGGTTTGAGAATCTTATTAATTATACGTTTTAAAAGTACTTAAGTAAGTATAGACCTATACTAAAAACATAGTAATTAGCTATAAAAAGTAAAGTAAATAGTAAATAATAAATAGTATAATTCTAACCTTTTTCCGGTATTATCCCTCGACCTATAGACGTAGTTTACTTATATAATACCTACTTTCCTATATATACTTTTTAAGGCTTAAGATATTAAATCTGTTTACTCCTATACGTACTTTTAGGTCTCTTATTAATAGTAATATACCCGTTATTCTACGTTTAAGAGCTATAAATAATAATATATATAAAATAACCTCTATTAAACGTAAAAGAGATAAAGATATAAGACCGGTCCTATATACGAAAGAATAGCTTATTTGTCTAGGAAAGAAGTATAAAACACTACTAGAACTTCGATAAAATAGTAAACTCGCTTATTCTATAATATATATATATATATACTACTAAAATTAAAGAGAATAGGTTTATAAAGTCGTATATAAGTAGGTAGTAGTTAGTTAATTTACTCTATTTATAACTTTATATACGTATTACTATAGTAATATAATAAATAGTAAAAATAACTAAGATACCCTTAGATATATAAAAAATATCTAAAATACCCTTGTTTTATAGCTATTTATAACTGAAATACCCTTGTTTTTAACTATATAAAATAAGGAGTATCTTAGACTAACTTAATTAATTTAAGGGGTATCTCGGGTATTTATAATATATAAAGGGGTATCTTAGTTATTTACCGTTTTTTTAATTACTTATATACTTTTAGGAACTTATTAGCTAATATTTAGTATAATTTACCTAGTCCTTTATACTTCTATTATTCAGGTGCTTGTTTTAGTAGAGTAGCTAGGAGTAAATAGATAGTAGGAACGAGTGTTAATTACGGTAAGGAACTAACTAAGCTACTATAGTAGGGTGTTATTTATACCCCTAGCTAAGCTACGTACGGTCTATTAAGTATAGTTACCTAATCGGGCAAGCTACGGACTATGACTTATATAAGAGAACGACTCGTAAGTAAATAGAGACTTGTTAGGCTTATTTACCTAATAATATACCCCTTTTCTATTACTATAGGTCGAGAAATAACTAAACTAAACCTACTAATAATAATTAACTAATTAAGTGTTAAGGTAAATCTACTATATTTAATAACTTAATAAACTCCTTATACTTAACCTTATTTAAAGCCTTTATTAATCTATTAGCGACTATAAACTCCGTAGGGATATACTATAAGTCTACTTATCTAAATTTAATAGATTTATATATATAGAAGTATTAGTATATAAAATACTTTATCTTTTAGTATAATTCTAAATTCTTAGATATTAAGAGGGTACCNTATATAAGCGAATTTACTTAACGTTCTAAGTGTTTTAGCCTATTTACTTAAATAGCTCTTAAATCTATAAGAGCTCTATAATAGCCTTTATAATACTATAAAATTCTACCTCGGTTATACTTTAAGCTGTATAAGATTAGCGCTTTAATTAATAAGAGATAATACCTCCTATAAAGAAGAAGATATATCCTAAAGTTAATCGACTAGTTACTTTATAATTCGTATAACTAACGTTAGTAAATCCTTTAAGTATTATATCCTCGCCGTTGAATTAACCTCCTCTAAATACCGTAGCTAATATAATTAAGCCTTTAAGGTATTTAAGATAACGCTTTACTTACGTTATATATACCTTTAAGGGGTTGTTAAGAAATCGAGATAATATAAACAAGGTAAATACTAGGTCTAGGCAGGTAATATAACTAGAATAAATAAGAGACCCTACTATAGATTAGTATGTTATAACGTCCTCTAGGGTAGCTTAGACCCTCTTAAGCTATAGAACTATCTAGTTCTATTATAAAAGATCTATAGGAGTATTAATAGGTTTATAATTCTCTATACTAAACTTCTCTAATATACACTTAATATAAACGTCTTAGTATAAATATAACTTATAAGTAGAGTAATCTTGAACGATTTATACACTTAAATAATAGCGAGCAGGTCTTAAATCTTTTATCTTAAAGTACTTTTATAAATTAATTTTTACCTAATCTAACTACTTACCTACCTTTCCTATAATTAGTAGATTATTAACATAGGTATAAATAATAATACCCTTTTTATTATTAATATAAATATAAGTATTAGTAGTTATTACTTTAAATCCGAGTTACTTAAGAGCGTTTCCTAGCTTTTATTACTAGAGTCTTAGCAATTATTTAAGGCTATATAAAGCCTTGTCTAATTTAACTATAAAGTCTTTTAAAGAGATATTCTTACTATCTTTATTCTAATTAAGTAAAACCTAGCTATAAATATCTTTATTAATATCTCTATTTAGGAATATACTAATAGTATTTATTTATTTGAGTTTAAGATTAAAAATAGTTACTAGTACTATAATTACCTTTTATAAAGTTAACTTAACTACCCCTATAAAAGTCTAGAGATAGTCGATTCTATAAACCTATCGAAAACCCTTAATAACCTAGTATACTTTATACTTTAGGATCTTTCTATTATAGTCTTATTTTATACGAAAGACGTACTTTCTAGGTAAATAGTATAAAGTACTCGGTATTATATTTCGATATTAAATAGTTTAAGTTTTCTTTCTCTTTAACTAGTCGTCTTTAGCCTTTTTAGCTACGCGCTAGTAGTAAGTATTCTTACTAGTATAAGCCTCTTTAAGTGTTTAAAGATTATTAGATATTAGATTTACTTCCTTAATTACCCTAATAAATAAATTTATAAGCTTAGTATTATCTAGCTTACTACCTTCCTTTACTAATCGTATAGTAGTAGTATTAGAATTCTCGCGCTATAATTAGTAGGTTCGAGGTCTATTACTTAGATTAACTATAGGATAGCTCTTATTTTTTAAGCCTTTTAGACGTCCTTTTAGTCTCGGCGGTAGAATTAGTAAAGTATAAGGAATATTATCCTTATTATTAGATATAGTACTCTTATCCTACTCGATTAAATTATCCTTATCTAAAGTTTTATTTAACTCCTTTACCCCTTACTTAAAGTTATATTCCTTATTATATACTATAAATAGGAATACTACTTANGAGACAGCTAGCTATTAAGCCTTATTATAAGGATTAAAGAAGGTATCTACCTTATTATATACCTCTCTATCTAGTCCTAAAATAAATCCTCCTTTATTAAATCTAACGTTAAAGGAGCGAACTATTTATCTATATATACTAAGGGATAGAACCTAGATTCTCTAGATTCGATCTCCTTTATACCTAATAAGAACTCCCTAGTAAGTACGAGATCTAATCTTCTTACTAGCTACACGGTCTTATATTAGAATATATATAAATGTCTTATACCCGAGAACTCGAAAGTACTTAATAGTAGGCTTATTATCTTTATTAGGATAAAAAGTATTAAAATATACCTTATAAGGAGTTACCCCTAAAAGAATAGAATTAGCTAACTTATTTATTACTTCTATAATAGCCTTAAGGATTTTACCCTATAATTTTAGATTAATATCTTAATCGAGTATTATACTTCGTAGTCTCTTAATAACTATACGATTAGCTCTCTTAGTAAGACCGTCTTACTTTAGCGAACGTAGTATTATAATCTCCTTAATAATCCTAAACTCCTTAGTATAGTTCTTAATATTATTTACTAAGTACTCTTTACTACTATTTAAACGCTAGCTCTTAATCTTAGTACTAATCTAGTTAAAAATCCTAGAGTCGTAATATAGATTTATTCCTCGTTCCTCGGATCCCTAAAGAGACTCTAGAATCCTTCGTGTAGGCTGGAACTTAACAGGGGTATTACTTACTAGATTAGGTAAGGTGTACGTTCACTTACTAGATTCGGAAGGAAAAGTAGGTTAAGTAGGAATACTAAAATCTACGAAACCTTACCTTCCTATACTAAAAAGTAATAGAAGACATACTTTATAATTAATTATAATAAACTACTATAACCACTTATAATTACTAAAAACATATACTTAAAAATATACCTCCTAAAATTTATTTATCCTTTCTCTTTATTCCTTCTTCTTTAAAAACTACCTAGATATACCTAATTAAACCCGACCACTTTTAACACCTACTGTCTATAACTGTCTATATTTTACTACCTATACCTCGTATACCTAGTATACCTCGTACACCTTGTACACCCCGTATACCTAGTATAACTACCCTCTTTTATTCTATCTACTACCCTTCTATTAAAATACAAGTACTATTTTAACTATTCCTACCCTTAAAAGTAAAATTAACTTAATTATAGTATCTTCTCCTAACAATTCCTGTTTGCCTTCTCTCTCTACTCGAAAGGCTTGTAAACCTAATTAATATATCTCCTTATCCCCTATATTCTATAGTATCTCCCCTTAGAATACTAATTAAGTAAGGGGACAGGGAAGGTACTTAAATATTATA
>LT855428.1:316474-327244 GCA_900184765.1 Hymenoscyphus fraxineus | reverse complement strand
TAGGACTTAACTTAATATATAAATAAAGGCTAATATATAAGTACTTATAAAGATTATCCTAATTTAATTTTAATTTAAGGAATAACTACTTAACTACTTATACCTTCTAACATATTCTTATATAGAATCTATAGATTCCCGTCCGTAACTATTAGTAATTGTCTAGTTCTCTATTTATAACCCGATTTCTATATCTATAAGCTTAGTATAAATATAATAACCTAAGTAAGTACGTAAGTAACTATATAACTAATAGATACTATTATATTAGCCTTTAATTCTAAAACTACTTCTTAGCCTCTTAAATAATTTATTTATAGCCTCTTTAATAGTATATTCTAAAGCGTATTATATTAAATTTNCGTAACTAGTCCCCTAATTAGTATACTCCTATATAACCTTAATTATTAAATTAAGTATAATTTAATCTAGATAATTACTACTATTTATATATATTTAAGTAGTAGTCGCTCTTAGTAATTATTCTTATAGTTATTCCTTAAAGTACTTAAACCTTTTAGTATTAGACTTAACCCCTAGACCTAGGAAACTTAGATAAAATTAAGAGATTACCTCTNTACCTACTATACCTCTAGTAATTAAAGAAGAGGAGTTTAATAAGTTTAAAGACCTTAAGTATAATATAGTTTTTTAATAGGTAATAGAGTATATAGATAAAGATCTAAGTATTTTAAAAGCTAGTAATTAAAGCGCTATAGATAATAAACTTCCTAAAGACAATAGTATAATTAAAGTAGCTATAGATAATAAAGTTAAAAATAATAAGAATATAGATTATAATACTAGATAGGATAAAACTATAAATTATAATTATCTTTCTAAAGAAAGACCTAGTACTTTAAATAAAGAAGGTATTAACTAAAAGGATAAAGATAAGGCTAATAAAGAAGCTTAAGAAGATACTAACTAAGAGGATAAATATAGAATAATAGATTCCTAAAGTATAACTATTAAGACTTTCCTAGTTAATTAGACTAATCCTTTAATAAATAAGGGAGTAGTACTACTAGAATAGTACTATAATCTATTAGACGAGTAATATATAGAGGTTAAGAGGGTACTAAGAATTACTAAACTTCGGAGAACGTAAGTATATATACTTAATTAAATCTATAAAGGTAAATTAGTCCTATACTTAGTATAGTATAATTAGGGTAAATTAATCTTATTTTAAGTACCTAAAATTATAAATTAAAAGGGCTAGTCGCCTAATAAGGTACGAGATATTATAATTATCTTTATTCCTTTATCTTCTCTTACTAGGGATTAGGTTTATAATATTAATATATAGGTAGACAAAGATAAGCTACTTACTGTTTTCTATAATAAGACTATTATAGGCGGTAACTATCTAAAAGATATCTATAATAATAAGTATAGGTATATCTTCCTTAGTCCTAAGAAGTCTACCTCTAAGGAAGTTATTACTAAGCTATAGAAAAGCGTAGACTTCTACTCTCGGATCCTACTTTTTACTATAGATAAGGTATACCTAGTAGCTAAATAGGGCGCTAAATTCTAAACTATATATATATAGCTAGGGAAATTAGTACAAAGTTATTATAAAAATAATATCCTATAGGTAGTAGTATCTATAACTATACTAGTTCTANAGTATAATCTTATAAGGATTTAGAAAACTCTTATATATTTTAATAGTAAGTAATAACTAGAACTCTATATTAGGCGCCTATAGAAGATACTATAGGATACCTTTAGGGATAGCGCGAATACCGATCGACTAATCTAACCCTTCTATACTAATAAATCTAATTATTATAAGAAGAAGGTAGAAAAGGACTTTATAAAGGATTATTATCTTATTATAATTGCCTTAGACGTATTTAGAATAAGAGTAAATTACTTAAATATTAAGTAAGTATATTATATTAGAAGACTATACTTTATTTTAAATATTATTTAAAAGTTTAATTATTATTATTATAATATTACCCTTTAAGAGGTTTATATAGTTCTACTACTAAGTATTTAGAGATCGTTCTTTATAAACAACTTTAAGGTTAAGAAGAATCCTATATATAATAGTATAAAAGATAATATAAAGGATATTTTTAATTAGATAATATCTAAATATTTATACTTAGTAATCCTAAAGTACCTTAAAGTAGGGTATCTCTATAACCCTTCTAGGTACTTCCCTAGGTAATATTATTACTAGTATACCTCTATATTATTATAAATAGACCTAGGAGCTTATATAATTATAATAAGATAAAGGGGTTTATATAATTAAGAAAAGCTTATATAAAGGAAGTAAGTATTAAAGGTAAGATAAAAAAGAATCTAAAGCCTAATAATAAAGTAGGATTTAAAGTAAATTACTCTAAGACGTTTATAGGAATAGTATAATAGGATAGTTATCTACTAGCCTAGTTCTTTATTAGAGTTCTTTCCTTCCTTATAGGTATACAAGATTATAAAGGGGTATTTATAGCTTATTATAAAGGAGAAGAAGGTTAGTAAGATAGTTAATCTCTTATAGTACTAGGATTTTTTAAATAATTTTCCTAGAGATATACTAGAGTATATCTTATTAGAGGTAGTATAAGAATAGTTACTAGGGTAGATAGAGGGCGAAAAAGCTAAGAGATAAAAAGAGAGGAAGGGTAAGGTAAAAAAGGGGACTAGTAGGAAGTATAAAAGGCTAACTAGATTAAAGAATAAGGCTAGGTAGAAGAAGTAATAGTCTAAATCTCTTACGCCTTTAGAGTTAGTAAAAAGGAGAAGGCCTAAAATAAGTTATAAGTAGAGGGGGAGTAATATTATAGAGGAATAGCCTATAATTAAATAGTCTATAAGCTAGTAGAGAATACTAGTAGAGATTAGTAGTAAGGGAATTCTAGGCGAGCGACTACTAATACCTATATAGGGAGAATAGTAGGACTAGGTAATAAGTAGGTGTATAACGAAAAATAAAGGTAAGGAGAAGATAAGAGTATAAAGTTAGAATCTATTAGATTTAGACAGAGAAAGAATAGACTCTAATAAAAGTAGTTTAGATTATAGTAATTAACAAAGTAACAACCTAACAGACTTTAGGTATAGAGGGGTATAAATAGAATTAGTAATACTACTTTTAAGATATAACTTAATAATTAATTAATAGATTTAAATAAGAGTTAGACCTAAAAATCAGAAAAAATTCGCCCTTTATAATAGAGATAAAATATAGTTGTTAGTATAAAATTATAAAATTAACTAGATTTAGGATTTCTAGGGTCCGAAGGGGTAGAGCCTAGTATAACTACTTATAAGTACCCCGAGGCTTTTCCGGGGATACGAAGTATATACGAGTTCTAGCCTATACGACGGCTCTAAGAGTCTCCCTAAGACTTTTATACTAAGATTAATCTTAGTACTATATTAGGTACGGACTATTACCTAGTACGTCTTAATATAAATCTATACCTTACTCTTCTTCTCGGATAGATATATAGTATAATATTATAATACTTTATCCGTTATAAGAGTAGTATACTTATAACTACTATAAGCCGCGGGGCTAATTTTAAATACGTTAATATATAACTTACTATAAACCTTCTTTACTCTTAAGATAGGATTAATTAATTTTAGTCTAAAGCGTATAGGCTTCCTAGTTTTATAAGGATTACAAATTAACTCTCCTTAAACTAGTACCGGAATAAAGTATACCTTTATATCCTTAACAATCTTTTAGGTTATACGTATAGTGTCTATACCTAAGTAGGCTAGACGTTAATAGTATAGGTGTAAAGTTAGACGGGTCTTCTAAATTACTATAGGTACTAGTATAGTAACTATATTATCTAGTATTAATTTAGATATAAAATCTACTAGTAAACAAAGCTTACTATATAGTAGGAAGGTGTTCGAAGCTTTAATAAGATAGTATTAATCGTTAAGTAAACCCTAAGTTTTATTATTTAATCGATTCTATAAGCGACTACCTCTAATTACTCTACTATACTAATTAAAGAGCTTTCTAGAGAATAAATTTACCCCTCCGTCCGGAATCTAATAGTAGTTATTTAGAACTACCTTATAGTATTCCGTGGTACTAATCTTTACTTTATCGTCTATTCNGGCTTATTATTAATATCTTATATTACTAGCTAGCTTTAAATACTATAACTTCTCCTATATTATAAACTAATTAGAAGGCTCTATTTAGTAGATATAAAGAAGTATTAGTATTCTAGGCCTCGCTACTTATAAAGGTATATATCTAACTAAGGCGAGAATATCTCGAGGGGTATAAGGGCGGGTTAAAAGAACCTAGAATCGTATAATAAGACAATAAATTATAGTATTATTAATATAGGAGTTTACTCGAATATAGGATATTTATCCTACCGAGTTACTTAGTAAGTACTCCCTTATTTATAATAAACTACTGTTATTTATCGTCTATTTATTACGTTATAAAAGAAGGCTTATTATTAATATCNGATTATAAAGCTTAGTATATACGAGTATATATAGCTAGTACTCGACCTTTCTATAGTATTAATTAATTAACTATTATACTAACTTTTATATACTTTTATTACTACTATTTTGTACTATTATTTACGAATATCTCTTGTACTAATACTAATTAGTAAGCGCGTATAGATTAGAGAGATTACTACTATAAGTTCAAGTAGTATACGATAATCTCCTATATTATTATCTTTAATACTTAACCTTTTAATTAAGTTATTCGAGTTCTTTAAAGTATAATAATTATACTCGAATACTAAACTCCGACGAGTACGTAATTATCTAGCCGTTAAATCCTACTTCTATAAACGCTATTTAACGGTATATAAAATAATCTACCTTTAGTATTACTAAAACCTTAAACTAGGACCGAAGAACCTTAATAATAATACTTTAATAATTTAAAAGGATTAAAATTATAAATTGTACTATTTTAATTTTAATAGTTCTTTTAAGTATTACTTTTAAATCCTATTCCTTTAATTGCCGATCGTATAATTATAGTAGTAATATAACGTATATTAAGACTAAACTGCGTTTACTAACATGTCCTGTTAGTAATCGAGCTAGGTAGTCTAGTTATAATACTATATACTATTAGTATAGTAAACACTAGATTAGGAGCCGGAATCGATTTATAACTATTCTAGCCTATAATAGCGGAAGTATTAGAAATACTAGGAGCCTTTCTACCTAGTACACCTATACTATTAAGACTACCTTCTTTAGTAATACTATTAATAATCGATACTCCTATATACTAATAACCTAGGATATCTAGACTTAACTCCCTAGTAGTTTAATAATAAGCCGAGTTACCTAATAAATAATACCTATACGAACATATAGTATACTATAATACTAAATTGTTAGGGTTATATAACAACAAGCTCTAGGCTACCTTCTAGGACGACTTTACGGGATAGACTAAATAAGACCTATGGGAGTATAAAAGGAACTTAGTAACCTACTTATATAATATCCTTTCGAATTAAGGAGTTTATTTATTAGAGGCTAATTTAATTATATAAATAACCTACTATAATACTATATAAGATACCCTTAATTAATACTATCTATATATATAGATATACGATAATCTAATAAAATACTTTATAAGAGTAATAACTCCGAAGTTTCCTACTTTTATTACTCTAATAAAACACTTTAATAAATACCTAGAACTATAAAATAATAAAGTAAAACCTAGTATAATAAGTACTCTACTACTAGTTTTAAGAGGACTATATACTATAACTTTTAGACTAACTACTAGCTACTTCTATATAAACTAGGCTAGGCTAGGGCATTTAACTATAGCTGCCCTAGCTGCCTATAACGTAACTACTCCTAATATAAAGAATATATAGCTTACCGGGGACCTCCTAGCTATTTTATAGCTAAAACTACCTAATAAATATAGTCGGGAACTAGTAAACGTTAGTAAGATAATAAAGGAATCTATAAAATTTAGGGAGCTAGGGGATAACTTCCGAGAATAACTCTAGATATTTATAGATATTTACGCGATAGCCGGGCTAAATAATAATAACTAGGCCCTTTTATTAGTACTACCGTACCTACTTAAAGGACTGGCTCTTTTATACTATAATAGTAGTATCTATCCTTTAAATATACCTTTTCGCTAGGCTATATAAATACTCGTAGATCGATTCGAAAATAAGGACTACTAAACTAATAGCCTAGCGGACTAGAATTTAACTACTTTACGGTCTATAAAAGTAAAGTATTCTAAACTATAACTATCCTAGGTTTTTAACTTATATTTAAAGGAGTTAGAAACGATTAGACTACGTCTTATAGCGGAGTTTCGTAGTAATCCTATATTCCTTAACTACCTAGTTATTAGATGCCGAGACTTTAAAGTATACTATATAACATATAATAACTCCTTAGATAACGTTCCTAGCTTTATCTAAACTCTTTAAACTTCGATTATAAACTAAGAATATACTAATAATTAATCCTCTACTTATTTTATACTTAATTAATTATTTAGTTAATTTTTAGAAGAAACTTTATTTATAAATTAATAGTTTAGAAACTAAAGTAAGTTATATAGACGACCTTATCGACGAGGTTCTTATACAAGATATATACTACGAAATAATAGATATACGAACACTTCTAAGTATTACGTTTATAAGAAACTAGGTTATAGACCTTATAATTACTCTAAAGAAGAAAGTAACGTCTTATACTAAGCGTATAGAGCTAAATATAACTCTAGTATATTAAGAGACTAATTCTAGACTTTCCTAATAGATATAGACTAAGATTAAATAAAAGATAATAATACTACTAAGATTAATAATAAGCTTAATATCGAAGATTATAAAGATATTAAGGACCTGGATATTAGTAGAATAGTCCTCTATAACGAAAATACTACCTATAATACTAATAACCTAGGATCTACTTTTATAATAACCTTAAATAATCTTAAAGACGATTCTACTCGATTACTAATAAATTACCTTTATAATAAAGCTCTTTTATATTTAATTAACCTTAAAAATACTATAGATCTATTAAAAGACCGTAGTTAAAGTTTAGAACTACTTTAGTACCTAAAATCCTACTTCTTTAGTATTATAGTAGATATAGGAGCCGTAGGTATATTATCTATTAAATACGCCTAGTTCCTTATATATAAATCCTTATTCTTAGCTACTAAATTAAATAGATCTATAACTAGATAGTCTAATATTCGATATAGTATTAGTAAAACTAATAATATAGGTTTAGTAAAAGTAGACTCTCCTATTAGTACGGTAACCTTTTAAGTAATACTACCTAGTATTAATATACCTTTTATTATATATATTAAGGACCTCGATTACCTAAGAATTACATATAATAACCTTACCGAAAAGGTTACTATAAATAAGGGCGAAGCTTTAAAAAGTTACTTAACTATCTATATTTTCAAACACCCTTTTATCTAGTAAAGTAACTAACAAGTAATAATAAACAAGTTATATAGAAAATACTACTAAACCCTCCTAATTAAACTAGAGCTTTAAAGGCTCTACTAAAGATTTAGATACCTATTTATCTATAAACTATATAAAATACTCTAGCGAGCCAAGTATACTAACGTTACCTATAAAGTAATAGAAGTACTTAATAATTACTATAAGGAGTACTAAATATACTAAAAGTCCCTTGGTTAATTTAAATTTATAATCTATAATAATTATAAATTTAACTTTAATATTTACTTTAATATCTTTTATATTAAGAATAAGCTAGTAGGCTATTTAGTTAACGAGGCTATAAATTATTAGGCCGGCAATTAGCTTGTAAATATCGAGGCTAAAATAGTATAGGAGCTTATACTAAGAGAGTAGATTTATACGTACCTAGGACTACTAGATATAATTACTACGGACTAGAGTATATAACTCGCTAGTAAAGAGTTCTAAATATACGCTAAAACAATAGACGTAACTATTAATTTAGTCCCTGTAGAAGTATATAATTTAATCGGACAAGTAAAACGATACTACGAACCTATATAATAAGCCTTCGATATTATATTAAACAAAGCTCCTATAATTAATAGACGGACAAGGCTTAGAATAGCCTTTAAAGCTATAAACGATATAGCTAGACCCTTAAGACTTGTCCCTACTCTACTAGTATATAGTACCTATACTAGGATATTAAATAATAACGCCTCTAGTATAAATATAATTTAAAGGGCTATTACCTAGTAAAAGGTAATAAAAGAAGTAAGGCGCTATTACGTAAAACACTAGGTATAATAAGTATTAGCTAGTTAAAATAGGCTAATTACCTTATACCTAAAAGATCTACTACTTTTATACCTTATATATATATAGCGCGAAAAGGGTAGCTAGACAGGCCTATATCTACTTATAAAAGTAGAAGGAGAAAATACAATTATTAAGCTACTGAGTCTAAATAGGAATACTCCTTTCCGAACTATAGCGGTTTGTTTATATTATAAAGAAAAGGTAGACCTAGAAGGTACTAATGAAAATACTTTTAGTATTATTAACCCCCTTAAACTAAGTAACGTACTACCTCCTATAAGACTCTTAAGGCTATAAACCACTAATGAGAGCTCTACTACTATAGTAAAACCTACTAAACTACTACTAAATTCTACTAGTACTATAGTATAATTATTTATAGCTACGAAGTATTACCTGGAGACTACCGGTAAACGACCTAGGGGCCGCCCTAGGAAGTACTTAATTATAGCTAATACTTTTATTACTTTTGAACCTTAAACCTTTAATAATAAATTAAGTACTATAAACCTTAAAGAGATTAAAGGCTTTAAAGAGCTTAAGTCTTTTAATTTAATAGATCTTTCTAAAGTACTACTAAATATAATAATATTTAGTTTTAAATTTATCTATAACGTAAAGGACGAAGGTATAGTAAAATAATAGGATAAATCGAGGCTTGTTATATAAGCCTAGGGTAATAAAGAGAAATACTCTATAATAACGTAATTACCTATAATTTAATATATAAGCTAGAGGCTAATACTTACTATTATAATACTTTTTAACCTACCTTTATATAGCTGTAATATATAATAAGCGTACCTTTATATAGGCGAACGATTAGTATACTAATTTTACGTATATCTTCCTACTAATCTATCTATTCTATAATAGGAGGGTAAAATACTCGAGGTAAAATAGCTATAGTATAGTATACTAAAAGTAGGTATATTTTAGTATACCTACTATTTAAAATACTATACTAAACAATTATATATATAATTATTAACTTATAATTAATACCTTTTCTTTATAAACGAATTAGATATAATAAGTACCTTTAGAATAGTAGGATTATAAATAGACGACTTTTTAATACTAGTAAATACTTTATTCGCTAAATATAAAGAAGTAGAATTTACTATTATAAATCTACTACTTAAATTAAAGCTATATAAGGCTCTTATAGTATAATAACCTATAGACTTTAATAGAAGCTATATTACGCTCTAATAAGATAGATTAATTATTCTTATATAAAAGGATAAAACAAAAGATCGATTATAGCTTGTAATAAACCCCTACGAATACAAGCTACTTCGAGCCTTTAGAGCCTATATATTAAGCGTATACTAACTAGAGGCAGTATACGATTTATCCTTTACTACGTAGATTATAAATCCGGATATAAGAGACGTAGATTAACTAAACAAGCGATTATAGTAGTAAATCNCTTTATAAATAACTCGGATATAACGTCCTAGCTTAGATCGGTACTAGTACTAATAGATTATACTAGATATACTAATATTTTATACTAGAACTCGTCTAAGTATAAGAGAGTCACTTGAAGTATACTAGTATTAGAATTGTACGCTTTAAGCTAGGGATATAATATAGCTATTTATATTAAAACCACCTTAATATAGTACCTTAGATAGTATATACTACTTAAAATTTATACTAATTCAAAGTCTATATTTAATTATATTACTAAATTAGGAACTACTAAGGAAAAGAGGCTAATAATTAACGTAATATACCTATATAACGTATTTAAATCTAAGGATATTAATAATATCTCCTTAATAGAGGGGAAGGATAATCCGTCCGATTTAATAACTAAATCGAAGTTAAATAGCACCCTAAAAAAACTAATTAATACTAATTATATTAAGATTAATAGAGTTAGATAGGTAGAAAGGAACTAGTAATATATTATTTTATTATTGTTTTTATATATATTTTATAAAGTTAGTTCTATACTTTATTATTTACTATCTTTCGGCTATTTTATTACTTTATAAAGTACTCCTAGTATTACAATATATCCNTTACGTAGATTATAAAGCTTAGTATATACGAGTATATATAGCTAGTACTCGACCTTTCTATAGTATTAATTAATTAACTATTATACTAACTTTTATATACTTTTATTACTATTGTTTTATACTATTATTTACGAATATCTCTCGTACTAATAATAATAAATTATTCTTATAAAAAGCGACGGCTTAATTACTAGCGGTTTTATAAACTAAGCGTAAAATAACCCTTAAAAGTACTAGAGAACTATTTACCTAGCCGTTAAATATTAGAGTCTAAAATACCTAAATCCGAGACTCTTTAAGCGATACCGCGATAAGGGCTATAACCCGTATATCTTATATAATTTAGCGTACCGATTTAGCGAAGGCGCCCTTATAAGGTATTAACGTAGAAGTCTTTTATAAAAGGACCTTGTTCTATATAAAAA
>LT855428.1:254102-313805 GCA_900184765.1 Hymenoscyphus fraxineus | reverse complement strand
ATAATAGTACTATAATAGGGTATATATTATCTAGGGTTTATTCTACTACTATTTTAATACTAGAGTAATCTATATTACTTTTACTTAATCGTAAGAATATAGTAGTATATTCGTTCTATAGACTAAATACTATATTACGTCTTTATAACTTAGACGTCTCGAAAGCTTATTTATTCTATAGGTCGAATTTAGAATATATAATTTTACCTATATAAAGGAATACTATAAATACTAGTTTTATAGCTACTTTAAAATTTAAGTAATTATACTATTTAGGAGGTAGCGCTAGTAGTTTATATAGATTAGATATAATAGATTAAATCTAGATATATAAAAGAGGTTCGGCTTTATAAGTTTATTATAGACCTTAAAAGGCTCGAATACTAGCTAAAACTCGACGTAAAATTAGATTATTAAATATTTAAAGAGGATATTAATACTCTATATAATAGGAGCGAATCGCTAATAGACTAACTTATATCGAATTTACTTATAGCTATCTTATTATTAATAGTCCTTAATACCTCCTAACCGCCCTAGTAGATACTTAGTCTAATAAGGCTTAAATTATAGCTAGCTAGGCTAGCTATAGTCTCTTAGCTTAGAAAGTCTTAAAAGAGCGGATATAGGAGTTATAAACCTTACGCGTATTAGTAGAAAGACCTAGGTATATAAACTTAGTAGTAAGATTTAAAAAACTAGGTATAAAATTAAGGTATTCGATTAGAGGTTCTAATTTAATAAAGGATACTAATTAGCTATTATTTTATCTAAGTTTCTTAAGAAAGCGTTCGCGAGGATATTTATAGGACTAGATATTCTCTTAGCGAGTATTTTAACATTATATTATACTACTATATAGAGAATTACATAGAGTAGTTTATTTTAGTATAGGTACTTTAGGTATTATTTAACTATACCGAATAACGCGGTAGTACTATCTATATAAACTACTACTATCTTACCTAACTACTAAGAACCCTAATTTTTAAAAAAAGCTTGTATAGCCTTAATTTCGAAGATATTAATATTAAATTCCTTATTAATTTATAGGAGGAGTAATTAAAGATAGTATTATTTTATTATATTATATACGTAATACCTCTAGTTAATTCTTAGTATATCTACTTTTACCTAAAAGGTACCTAGACCTTATATTAAAGTATTATAGAATAAGTAGATATATTATTATTCTAAATTAAAGAAAGTTTAACTATTAAATTATAGTAGTATTCTATTCTACTATATAAAATCTACCTTAACCTCCGGAGAGAGCCGCCGGTAACCTTTTATATAATCTAGCTATACGTATATAAAGGTCTAAAAGTTTCTATAAAATACCTATCCTAATTATACTACCCTAGTATAAAATAATAGGAGACCTATAATCGATTCGAGTTCTTTTTAAGTAATACTATTTCGAGATATAAATATTATAGTTTATTCCTTAATTTAAGAGAGTTTATCTAGTAGTATTAATACTATAAAAGTATTTATATCTACTATATAACCTAGAACCTCTATAATCGTACCCTATTTATTTTTAAGGTTATTAATTAGTATTCCTAGAGTAGCTATTAAATCCTCGAACTCTTTATTCTATATTTCTACGAATTTTATAGAGGCGTCTTTTTATATAAATATAGCGAATTTATTATCTAAATAATACCCGAAAAAACACTACTTTAAGTATAATTTTATAATCTATTCTAAGGCCTCTATAAATAGGTTAAATATAAAAGGAGCTATTACTAATCTAAAAAAAAGAACTATATAAATATATTTAATCCCTTTCTACTAAAATCCTAGTATTTATTATATATATAGAGCTATAGAGACTATTCGGAAAGTATTTAATATATTATACTTAAAGATTATATAGCCTCGGCCCGCTAAACGTACTAAATCTAGTACCTTCTTAAACTCGATATATTATAAATAAGTATATTTGTCTAGTATATATAAGTTAATAGAGTTTCCTTTAGGAAAGAATAAGTAATAGATTTATTATTAATCGCTATTCGGCTTTAGTTTTAGTATAAATCTAAGTAGTAACACTATAAAAGGTTTATCTTTTATAGGGTCTAGTATCTATACTAGGCTACTTTATAAATCCTTCTTAATTTTAGATAATAATAATTTAGGGAATTCGTATATAGATAATAAATTTAAAGATATTTAATAGATCTCTAGTTCTTTATAACTAATAAGAGTACTATATTCTAGTATTTAATTAATTATAGATAAAAAAACTAGGTTAGGATATTAGCGTAAAAGCTAATTCTACGCTAAGCGATTTAGGGGTAATAGTAAGTTATATAAAGGAGGCTTTAATAAATCGACGATTTAGAAAGGTATTTATATATTCGTAGAAGGAGGTATAGGCGAATATATATAAGATAGTAAAAATTAGTATAATAACTTAAAATTATTTATAACGGGCTATACTACTATCTAACCTTGTTCTCCTATACTAACACTTTAACCCTTTTTCTCCTCCTTCTTCTTCTTAGCGCTCTTTCTACTACTACTACTACTACTTTTATTTACTATACCTTATCTATAGCTTAGATAGATACGAAGGTAGAACTTATCTAAATAACTATTACCCTTAGTCTTCTTATAATATAATTATAATAATATATCCTTATTAGAGGCGTTACTTTTTTATCCTAGTCCTAAACCTCCTTCTCCTCTACTAATAGCTATATTACGCCTTGTATAATAATACTAGTTAATCTATATTTTAGGAATGTTTTAATTTTTAAGGCCTCGAAGGCTACTATAGCTAATNCTATCTAAATCTAAATATCTACTAATCTTATTATAGTATTATTATAGTTACTAAATTATAATAGAAGGTATACCTATAGAAATAATAGCGAAAATAACTATATAGTATACGCGGAGTAGGTATTAAAATAACGGGCCTATTTTTACGGATTTATACTATATAGCTTAATCGACTTCTTCTCCTTTATATCCTAGGTCTTTAATTCTCGATTAAATAATATATTATTCTTATCTTAAAATAATAGAGCTCTAGAGTCTAATAGATATAAATCGGCTACTTTAAAAGTGCCTTTTACTATTTAAAGGATATATTTTCGATACTTCGGAAGTAAATAATCTATAACTTATATTATAGAAGGGGGTAACGTACTATTATTACTACTTATTTATTTAATATCTAATGATTAGATCGGGAGCGCTAGTTATAAGAAAGATAGGAGGCCTAACAAATTACCTTGTTCTATACCGGTTAATTAGCTATATATATATACATTTTACTAAGAAGGACCTATATTTCGGGCTAGAGCCGGGGCCGCTAAGTAGGCAGACTTAGGCGCTAATACGATATTTATCGGATTATCGCGATATTTATCGCGATATAATATCGATATTATATTCGACGATTCCGATATCGATCGGATTATATTTAACGATATCGATAAATATCGATAATTATACCTAATTTTAGTACTTTTTAGGGGTCTTTTAAGGGTATTTTAGGAGTATTTTTAGGGTAAATCTAGTAATATTTAAAGTAATAAAGACAACTATAAAAGACGAATAAATATAATATTAATTTAAGTAAAACAATCGATTCTATTCTAGCGCTCTATAATACTACCTTCTGTATTAATTTTAACTTTAACCTCGTTATTACTATCTAATATAATACCCTAACTTTATAAATATAATACGTACTATATATTCTTGCTCGAAATTAAGCCCCTTTTCTATAATATTAGGTTCCCTACCTTACTAAATACTTGTTCCGATAGAGCGCTTATAGCTGAAATTAAGTAGTAATTAAGTACTATTCGAGTAATTATAGGGTAATCGTACCGTTTTAATATAAGAAATCGACGTATTTACTCTAGCGAAGACTCTATAGGAATTATACCCTCGGATAACTACCTCTCGACCTCGTCCTAGGGTAAAGAGTTAATAGCTAAATTACTAGATTCGAAACCGAAAAAAGGATTAGTTCGAAACTCCTCCTCCTTGTCTACTTTAGATACGTCGGATTTGTCTACTTAAGCTAGAATTACTAGCTTACGAGCGCGGCGATCATGAAACTCTATAAGCTTGTTAGTACGATCTTTATATTGTTTATAGGTGTAAACAAAGTAAGCTTTTACCTTCTTATAATCCGGCGCTTATATACCTCCTACCGCGTAGTAGAAGTACTCGAAAACTCGTAGTTTATACTGTAGATTATAAATTATCGCTATAGCTACTTACTAGGTCGCTATATAAAGATTATAGTACTTGTTTATCTTAGCTAGGGCGGCTTCCGCTACGATTTTAATAATCGGTTACTTATTATCTATATCCGAAGCCTATATATTAAGTTATTCTTTTAAGTAAAGATATTCTAGTATTAAATTATAGAGTATAGGATACTTTTCGGCTTATATTTTAACTATTAGACGGCGAAAGAGATTAAAAAAGAGAGACATTTACTTAAGGGTTTTCTAATTATTCTTATCTAGAGTCTTATATCGTTTTATAGAAGCGTCCTACTCCTACTTACGTAGGATAGACTTAATCGCGGGAGCTATCTTTAGTATAGCGGATAGTATTCGATCGGTGGAATTCTACCTTACTAGTATATTGTATACTAACTCGACGAAGTCGATCTTTTTAATCTAATAGGCCCTCTTAAGCTCCGTGTATAAGATCTTCCTTATTTTAAATATAAGGTAAAGGTATTAGAGCTTATAGAAGGCGTTAAGTTCCTAGACCTCGCCGCGGGTATTCCGTAGTTATATTATAGCTTAGTTAGTTAGTAGAATATATTCGGAACCGTACTACCGAGGGACTACCTTAATAGCTTCTAGAGCTTATAAAGTTATTAGTAAAACACTAATAAATATATAATATTCTCGAGAAACTTTTAGAGAACCGGCGTAGGACTTTATAGGACTTTATAAACTTACTAGCTTAAACTCTAAGGTTATATATATACGTGTAACAACGTTAATTACTATTAACACGATTAAACTTAAGTATATATTTTAACTGCTTTTCCTCCGAGAATAAATCCTATTAATTAGCTACTTCTGCCTTAAAATCGTCTAGTATACTATCGTTTAGTATAGTATTATCGCGAGTAATTAAAAGAATTAAATACGTAATATCGAGTCGATTTATAACCTCTAAAAGTTTAGCTACTAGAACAGATCTATTATACAAAGGATCTATTATTTCGATAATATTAAGGAGTATTAAATCAAGGGAGAAATCGTTATTAGACTAGTATACTATAACCGCGATATAATCGAGCTTATTATTTCTAGCCTATATATTAGTTATTAAATTAATTCGACCTTCTAAAGTAATATACCTTTATAATTTAACTATTACGATATTTTCCGTACTATAGTATCTGTCCTATAAATCTCGTACTAAAGTCCTCTAAGATATCTATATTATTTAAGGGGATAGGAACGATATTAGCGCTATAGTTTCTAGCTAGGTAATAATATTAAAAGACAGGTTATTTTTAATAATAAATTCTAGAAGTAGGACCCGGAACCGTTTATTATAGGTATACGAAATTACTAGTAAATCGAAAATACTCTTGGGTTTATCTACTACTACTAGGCGCTTTTTTAGAGCCTCTTCTATTATAGGAATAGTCGGGTAGTTCTTATAGTAGTAAGATTTGTAGTTTCTAGTAGTAGTAATAGAACGGTCGATTTCCTTCGTATAAGAACACCTAGCCTAGGTATAACGTATCTTAATCTTATTATATCGTTCGTTAATCGTATAGCGTATATAGAGAGGGTTTAGCAAGTAATAAATAAAGGTATTCGAGGTCTTAAGAGGGGGCGCCTTTCGATAACGCGGTAGAGGTAGTATAGGCTCGTTAGCTATTATTATTTTAGCCCGAGGTCTTTTTAGTAATAATTCGCGACCTTCGTAAGGGTTTCTACAAGGGAGGCTAGGTATAGAGTCGAGTAGTAGTATTATAGTTGAATCCTAAGCGTTTTATAATAATAAATATAGTAGTATTAGTAGTAAGAGCGTTTATTAAGGCCTAAGAAGCTTTATAAGCCTTATAGAATACTAGAAGCTAATTAGTCTAGCGCCGGATTTATAGATAATCCAGGTTACGTATACTAATAATCGATAATTTATTAATTATTAGGTTCTTAGCGATATCGTATCGTTAATATATTTCTAATATAATATATATCGAGTACCCCCCCGATATTATATTAATATATCGGTGCCTAAGTCTATAAGTAGGGATTACTATATTACTATAAAGGGTTAGGGGCCGGGCCTATCTAATTTTAGTATAGAGCTACCGGTTATATTTATTTACCTAGGGTACTACTTATTATAGCCCTATATACAATTAGGTTACTATATACGTTAACCCCTTGTCTCTTATATAGATTAACGTATCTATAACCGTATAGTTAAGGTTAAACCCTTAGTTATACTATATTAGGACGTGGCTAGTTAAAACTAAAAGCTCCTAGTATAGGAGTATATTCTTATCGAGTATATTCTTATAGAATAATACTATTACGTTAGTTATTATTAGGGTAAAACCCTTAACAAGTTGTCGGACGTTCGATATCCTAGCGTTTAACTTCTTACCTTTACTTAGAGGTTACTACCCTAGACCTTTAACCCTGTCGATAATTAGTACCTATAGTATTATTAGTAGATAGTATCTTTAGTATCTTTAGTATTAAACTAGGCCTATAGCTCTACCCTTACTACCTCCCTTACTTATTTAGCCCTTTACGTATATCTACTAATCGGGGTACGTTAATTTTATATATCTCTTATTATCCTTATAAACGCCTTATTACTAGCTTTTATTACTCTTTTTTTACGAATTATAGCCGCTTTAGACTTTTAAGAAGACTTTCTTAGAAGTATTATTATTTATTATTAATTAATTGTCTTTATTAAAAGAACCTAGAATCGTATAATAAAATAATAAATTATAGTATTATTAATATAAGAGTTTACTCGAATATAAGATATTTATCTTACCGAGTTACTTAGTAAGCACTCCCTTATTTATAATAAACTACTACTATAAAGAATAATAGTACCTTTTCCGAGAATACGAACCTTTTTACCTATAATAGTAGTATACCTATATAATTAAATAGTTAATTTACTAAAGCGGGTTCGGTTATAATAAATATAGGTATCGGCGCTAGTATTATAAAGGAACTTAGTACTAATTATAGTCGAAGATATTATATATTAAAACAATATACTATTTAGTAAGCTAGTATAACTAAATTAATCCTTTAGACTATCTTTCTTTTTATTACCTTTATCCTTTAATAATTCCTTTAGCTTCTACTTTATATTATTTCACTTTTCCTATTTGGCTTATTATTTTAGATTCTTTTTATAATAACGTCTAATATTAGCTCTAGGGTATTTCTTATTATATTATTTATAAAGCTCTAGAACTCTAGTATCTTTATTTCTACCTTTACTACCCTTACCTTTTCTACTTCTTTTTAGCTTATCCTTATTATTCTTATCCTTTAATCCTTTAGTATTTCCGCCGTCTTTTTAAGGAGTATCTTTCTTAGAATATATAATTGCTACTATACTAATCGTAGACTTCTATCGTACCTTATTAAGAAGGTCTTATTAAAGTTCTTCTATTGTTAGTAGATTAAGATTCTTATTTAACTCGGCCTAGTATATAATTATTTAATAAACATTTACCTAAATAGGAAAGGAATTCTTTAGACTACTAAAGAAGGTAATAAATTAAGTATAATTATCTAGTTTATACCCTATCTTCTAAATCTATTAATATAAGTTGTTATACTTATTAAAGAACTTAGTAAGATTATTATACTTTTTATATATATTAGTCTACTATTTATTAACTAGATTATATAAAGTTATATCTCCTAATCCTTAGTATCTTAAGACTAGAAGTTCTTAGATCTCTTAAGTATTTAAATACTTAGAAATAGTATATAAAGTATTACTAATATAATTAGTTTAAATAGTACGAGTTATAGTTATATTATCTACTTTATATTTTATTTATATAGCTACCTCTTCTAGTATAAATATAGCGTCTACCGATTAGATCTTTAGTACTATCTTTAGTATAATATATAAGGGGTTAATAACCTCCTTAATATTTAGTTATTCTAGGAGACACTTAAGTAATAACTTCTATTCTATATAATTTGTTTTTCCCTTAAGCTTTACCTTATTACTAAAGATAAAGCCGGTGTTATTATTATATAAGGTAGCTATTACTAGCTTTAATTCGAAATTCGAAGAAGAGGGAGGAAAAGGAGGAGAAAGAGGATTATTATTATCGTTACTATTACTACTACTTAAATTATTACTAGAACCTAGATCTAGTAGTAGAAATTTAGTTTCCTTCTTAAGTTTCGCGAAAGCTTTATTTAAATTGTTTTATTTAGACTAAGAAACTACCTTACTTTAGGGTAGATTAGAAAGAGATTTAGTATTCTTTTAATTATCTAGGAATAACCTAGGTAATATAAGACTCTTTTAAGTAGGAAGTACTATAGGATTAGCTTAACTTTAGTTAGCGGTCCCTTTAGTTTTATCTAATTCCGAAACCCTAGCTAAACTTCTAGAATCCTCTCTTTTAGTACTCTCCTTTTACTATTGAATTAGTAACTTATACTTTACTTTAGAGATAAACTATCCTTTAAAGTCTCTATATTAAACTCTATTTATAAATACTAATATAAAGTACTATACGTTAAGTAACTATAAACCTTAGACTTTTAAAATAAAATTATTTAATACTTATACTAGAATAAACGTAGTAAAGCGCTACTATAATTACCCTTCGGCTTACGCTTCTAGGCTTATAACCTATTATTTAAGTACTTGTTTTAATAAAGTAGCTAGGAGTAAATAGATAGTAGGAACGAGTGTTAATTATAGTAAGGAACTAACTAAGCTACTATAGTAGGGTATTATTTATACCCCTAGCTAAGCTACGTATAGTCTATTAAGTGTAGTTACCTAATCGGGCAAGCTATAGACTATAACTTATATAAGAGAACGACTTATAAGTAAATACCTTAGAGGGGAAAGCGGAGTTTTTTAGATAGTCTCTAGACTCTCGCCTAAGAGTCTTATATAGAATATAGTCCTAGGAAAAAAACCGCCAGGTGATAGTAGGAGGGCAGTTTATTTATAAAGATAGTTTTAAATATTAAGATAGTTATATTAATAAGATAATTAAGAATTGTTTCCTAAATATAAAAGCGTTCTAGGACTGTCCGGAACCGTCCCGCGACCGTCCCGAGAGCGTCCTAAACTCGTCCCAAATCCTAGGTGCACATGTGATCACGTAAGCAGGGTACGTGCGCAAGGCGCTCCAGGCGTGCGCTTGGGCGTCTACGGGCATGTACCTCGCGCACCGCCTACACCACCACCGACCACACCACGCTGTACACCGCCTGTGATGCGCGCCTGTCAAATTTCGCTGAATCGACTGAATTTAACACTTATATTCTTATAGCGTTGGGGTTGATCGCATAGGAGCACTACCGAGTGCTGGATGTGGCCCGTGCGCTGCGGCTCTGCGCGGCTCTGTAGGGTACTTTTCCGCACCGTCCCGGGACCGTCCCGGAAGCGTCCCGGAAGCGTCCGAGAACCGTCCTACGATTATCTAGCGACTATTTAGAAATTAAACTATTAATATATAATATAGTTATAAAATCAAGACTATTTATACCTATAATTATCTTAAAACTATCTTATATTTAAATAGTTATAAATATAAACTATATATAAATAAGATTATTATATAATAGTTTTAAAACTATTTTAATATTAAAACTATTATTAATTTAAACTATTATACCTATAAATAGTCTTAAGATTATTTTTTATTAAAATAGTTATAAATCCTAGATTATATTCCTTTTAAATAGTCTTATATTAGTTTA
Organism: Hymenoscyphus fraxineus; assembly: GCA_900184765.1. NCBI lineage: Eukaryota > Fungi > Ascomycota > Leotiomycetes > Helotiales > Helotiaceae > Hymenoscyphus > Hymenoscyphus fraxineus. Next base: position 303,846 of record LT855428.1, on the reverse strand, counting down.
AAATATAAAATAATCTTTATAATAAATAGTTTTTAATTAAAATAGTTATATAATTTAAAACTATCTAGAAATAGTCTTATAATAGTTTCTCTTTTATAAACTACTTTATAACTATCTAAAAAACTCCGCTTTCCCCTCTAAGGTAGAGACTCGTTAGGCTTATTCACCTAATAATAACTTCTAAAAGAACTCCTAGCCTATACTATAAACTTTCTTTAATATATATAATATAACTTACTTCTTATAAAAGATATACTATTACTATAAATATTAGATAAGTTTAAGGTTTAATTAGAGGTAGATTTAACTTATAAAAGGGATATTTAAATTACTTATAATTATAGTATAAAGTACTTAATCTTTTATAGTAATNATATATATATATATATACTTTAAATAGCTTTAAAACTAGTATCCTAGTCCTAGTTAGATAGCGATAGGTTACTATATAACTACGGCCGGGAAGCTCCTATATATTAAAGTTAGTATAGATCGAACCTAGTTTTAATAAGTCGAGGCTTCTTTGCCGTAGCCGTCTAGCTAGTCGGAACCTACGTACAAACCTAGCTCTATCTACCTACCTACCCTAGCATCCTTCTTAAGTTCGATTTACTACGGTAGATTCAAACTGTTGTAGAAATGCAAATTTTGAAGAAACGTTGGTTAGTCTGTCTATCATTTGCCAGATAGTTCTAATCTTACGGTCTACCCAATACTCGCCAAACACTTAAATCTTTCTGTGTTTCTTTTTCTATTAAAGTTTCCACCGATTTTGTCCGAGTCATGCTGAGTCTGAAGACCTTCATCAATGAGTTGTTGATGATCCGACAGAAAACCCGCCGTCATTGTTCTTTATGGCCAAGACACGGCAAGCATGGGGGGGTGCTGACGGGTCGAAGCGTCCATGACATGGATTGGATCCAGCCACTAAGATCTTGATCCATACAGTAATACGGTGATGTGCGCAGGTTTTTCCTTGTCATTATTTGGTAATTAAGTTTCGATCAGCACATTTTTGTCATATTTTTCTCAATTATCATTATTGCTCCTCGTTACTCGAGGGTGGCATGAAAAGCAACTCGGAGATTTGTGGCCAGTTATAGAACACCAAGCTTCCGAAGTTTTGCAGATGTTTATTCAACTGAATCCGTATTGACGCCGTCTCCATGCCAGCTACTTCCATTCTAGTGTAGAACCTTCACCTATTGAAGCTCTACTTCGCATGATTGCATCAGATTTTCCCGCAGTAGCGCGATGTTTTGTCCGAATTTCAGTTAATAAGAGGTTTTGACAAACTTGTCAGGCGGTTAGTCGGTTGACAAATTCGGTAAACCTTCACTGTTTCCAGCTCTCTTCTCCGTACTGTGCAATTCGAGTTTTCAACGGGTCAATAGCGACCGGTATAGGCGGGGTAACCATGTACTTCTATTCTATTCTTGAGTATGGGGGAGCTCTTCCGAGTTTACGAGCATCGGTCCTTTTCTTTCTCCTCACGTGTATCACCACACACTTGTAGCATCCGAATATCTCCCAGCCATGGGGTTCCCACAATACCCCACATTCCCTCTGCCGGGGCTTGGGGAAACGGGGAAGATGTACTCCAGATCTCATTTCTTCGGGGCTCACCCCATCTCTATCTTACCGTTGGGTGGTGGTTTATGCCATCCCAAGTCGGTTGAACATCGCGTATAATGATGCGAATTTCAAGCTCAAAGAAACCCCCACCTGGTGCTAGGATCATGTTGGGTGGTGTCCACCTTATTCCAAGGTCTTTGAGAGCCCAACGGAGATCTTAGTACAGCTTGAATTGCATGTTCGGAGTTAATACTCTTGTTATGGAAATACTTTTTAGCAACGACCTTTTTGATTTGACATTTGCTGTTCTTCAAGCACACTTTCATAGGATTCTTACTAGGACCCCCTGAACGATCCCACTTTGACCATCATGTTCCGCCGTGCCCACTTCTTACCATAGTCGACAGTCTCGTGGCCGCCTATTGCTTTTGCAGCATGAACTTCTTTCCCCAACGAGACATGTTGTTAGATGACCATCTGACGCCTATGGCTCCATGTAATTAGTGTAAAGCTTCAGCTACTTCGTCCCAGGCATAATAAACGTTAAATTTCACGGTCGTGCTAACCCTGTGTTCCACTAGAAAATCCCCTGTATACCCGCTAAAAAATAACATTTATTATGCCTGGGACGAAGTATAAGTATAGCTTGTTCCCCCTTCTTGAATGGGCATCCTTCATCCCTCAACCATCAATTGAAGTTTCTCAATATGCTTTCTTCCTTCCTGCAAGTGGCAGCATTCGCTGCCACGGCTTCGGCTATTGTACAACCACTCAACACAATTATATTGGGCTCATATGGACACTCGCCTGCAGTCTATCCATCTCGTATGTTTCTCGAGAATTTTCAGAATCCCATTCGCTAACATTTCTCTAGCCAATGCAACTGGTGTCGGTGGTTGGGAGGCAGCTTTGGAAAAGGCCAAGGCGTTTGTTGCACAACTAACGCCTGAAGAAAAGGATATTATGGTTACTGGAACTCCTGGACCTTGCGTTGGAAACATTTATCCAATTCCTCGTGTTGGATTCCCAGGAATCTGTCTTCAGGATGGACCACTTGGTGTCCGTACCACGGATTTGGTAAGTGTGTTCCCAGCTGGTGTTTCCACCGCTTCATCTTGGGATCGCAGCTTGATATACGCTCGTAGTGTTGCCATGGGCGAAGAGTTTAAGGCGAAGGGAGCACGAGTTGCACTTACGTGAGTGATTGAATCCATACCTCAAATCCATTCTAACAACTCAGGCCCGTCGCTGGTCCTTTAGGTCGCTCAGCTCTTGGAGGACGAAACTGGGAAGGGTTTTCCCCTGACCCATATCTCACCGGTGTAGCTATGGAAGAGTCTATCAAAGGAATTCAAAGCGTCGGTGTTCAAGCAGTTGCAAAACATTTCATTGGAAACGAGCAAGAAACACAACGCAACCCCACCTTCCTGGCCGACGCAGTATCGCACTTGCAAGAATCAGTATCCAGCAACATTGACGACCGCACAATGCATGAGTTGTACTTATGGCCTTTTGCTAACGCTGTCCACGCCGGTGTCTCATCCGTTATGTGCTCATACCAAAGACTCAACGGTTCTCAAGCTTGTCAAAACTCCAAAATTCTGAACGGCCTGTTAAAGGGAGAGCTTGGGTTCCAAGGATATGTCATGTCTGATTGGGGTGCGACTCACTCCGGTGTAGCTTCCATTGACGCGGGTCTGGATATGGACCAGCCTGGTGGACTTGGATTGTATGGAATGGTCTACGCTAATGGAGGAGACGGAAACTTCGCCAAAAACGTCAGCACTGCTGTTGCCAACGGTACTCTAGCAGTTTCTCGTGTGGACGACATGATCGTCAGAATCATGACCCCATACTACTTGCTTGGTCAAGACGACCCAGAATTTCCAACTGTTGATCCATCCAGCGTAGACCTCAACACTTTCCACCCAAAGAGAGTTTACATCAAAGAGTGGATCCTGGATGGACCAAGATCCCGCGATGTTCGTGGCAACCACTCTGTGCTTATCCGAGAGATGGGTGCCCAGGCGACAATCTTGTTAAAGAACGTTAACAACACCCTTCCCCTCGCAAAGCCCCTTTCTATCGGTATTTTCGGTAACGATGCTGGTGACCCAACCCAGGGATATCTCAACCAAGCCAACTATGAATACGGAACTCTCGTTGTTGGTGGTGGTTCCGGAACTGGTCGCTTGACCAGCATTGTTACTCCTTTGGATGCTTTAAAGGCAAAGGCCAAGGAGGATGGTGCTATCATTCAAGCATATTTGAACAATACTCTCCTTGCCACCACCAACATCTCAACTCTCGTGAACCCAACTCCCCCAGATGTCTGCCTTGTTTTCTTGAAGAGCTGGGCTGAGGAGGCATTTGACCGTGCGTCTTTCGACTCTGACTGGTCTGGTAATGAGGTTGTTGAGAACGTTGCCGAGTACTGCGCAAACACTGTTGTAATTACCAATTCTGCTGGAATCAATAACCTTCCTTTCGCCAATCACCCTAACGTCACCGCTATCTTGGCTGCTCACTTCCCGGGTGAAGAAGCTGGAAACTCAATCGTGGATCTCCTCTACGGTAAAACCAACCCATCTGGGAAGTTGCCATACACCATTGCCCAAAACATCGGTGACTACAATGCCCCTCTCACCGATTCCATCAACACCACCGGTATTGATGACTGGCAATCTTATTTCGAGGAGAAGTTGGAGATTGATTACCGTCACTTTGATGCCAAGAACATCAGCGTCCTTTACGAATTTGGTTTCGGTCTCTCATACACCACCTTCGAGGTTGCTGATCTTAAGATCAGCAAACTTGCCGATGCCATTCCAGCGAGTGCCCCAGCACAAACTGCTATTCCAGGTGGAAACCCAGCCCTTTGGGAGTCTCTGTACACTGTCACAGTTAACCTCAAGAACACCGGTTCAGTTGCCGGTGCAGAGGTCCCACAATTATACATCTCCATGCCAGGATCCGCACCACCAGGAACCCCACCAAAGCAACTCCGAGGATTCGAGAAGGTCAAGCTTGAGGCCGGTGAATCACAGACCGTGTCATTCAACTTGATGAGAAGAGATTTGTCTTACTGGGATATCTTCTCCCAGGACTGGATTATCCCAACTGGTGAGATTGGTCTGTCCGTTGGATTCAGCAGCCGAAACCTGAAGTTGAGTGATGCTATCACTGTTGTTTAATGTTAATGTTTGAAAATTATGAGTAAACTATGTTATATGGGTAATGATTATTTAATGAGCGAAATATAATTGCTGTACATCCAACACATATCCCCTGTTCCTGTGACTTTTATGTGAGCTTTTTCTTCATGATTGTCAGTGAAAATATGCAGCTTTGATACAATCAGCGTGTTGAAGGATTCTTCAACTACCTGATTACTAATTAAGAAGTAGTGAGTTGAGTAGAATAGAGTAGAATAGAGTAGAATAGAGTAGAATAGAGTAGAATAGAGTAGAATAGAGTAGAATAGAGTAGAATAGAGTATGAGTACCTACAGTGAATTTGTTAAGCAAGATAGGGTAATGATTTCATCTAGTTAACTTAATAACTGGTGATTCAGTAGTAATAAGAACTATACTATTGATAGTAATTAAATGATATGTTTTTTGCGCGTCGAGTGTAAACAAGCACGTATATATCTATATCGTTTACTCTACTACCTATAAATAGTAGGATTACTAGGTATTTATATAAACATTCTTTTAAGTATTTAGTTCGTAATAGTGATTAAATGGAGGTAATGGATACCTAATATCGTATCGTAAATATATTTACGATGTAATTATTATCAAGGACGCTCCCAACATCTAAACGTTACTATCGTGCCCAGGTCTGCTTCTCTACGTATTTTTTACATCTTCTTAACCTTGACCTTACATTAGTCCAACCGAGAAAACTAGCATGTTAAAGGAAAGTGGCCAAACTTGTACTAGAATCTGAATGGTTCATTTTTAGATTTTCTGTATCGCTCTTCAAAGTCTTAAATCTGCGACAATAGCTAACGAGGCGAAGGGAAAGCTATCGTCAATTCTCACCTACATAGTGTATTTCCCATATTGGTATTACCTCAGAATGATACCTGATACTAGTGCGCGTGAAACCAAAGTATCAGAGACGTGTAAACAGATACTTTAACCACCTAACATCATGCACAGCTCTGTATTAGGAGAACTCTTTACCTTAGAATATGCAACCACCTTTTTATAGGAAACAAAGCAAGGTGTTCGGGAATTTCATTACTTCCTCCCAGGCGAAACAATTGTCGGTTTTCCAGGGGGTTTTGCCCTGTTGCTAACCTTACCTACCCTAGTAAACCCACAAGCCTGGGACGCCTTATGGGATATTGATGCTTCAATGGTGGACATAGCTCTCTAGCTTTCTTTTCTGGGCCTATTTGAGGGGCATCCAGAAGTTAGTTCTTGAGAGACAATCTGATTAGACATACAAACTTCGGCATCTGGAAGAAATGCTAGTGGCACCTCCCAAAAATGACAACCTCTGGAGTGTCCTCTCTGGGAAGATGGGAGAAACTTCGGAATTTGTTCCTCTGAAAACATACTTGTTCTTGTATCTTTGACCACTATAATCACTTACAACAACGTAATAAAAAAACGCGCGGGTAGAGCCAAAATAAAAGCAAGTTAAACTAAAGTCTAGTAGTATTTTTCTTATATTTTCCAAATATTTTTAGAGTACAGTAAGGGATATGTTTTTTAAAACCAAGCCTCTGCGGTAAAAGCTCGGAAGTTTTCTGTCCCCCAAGTGATCCCATAGCACGCTAAAATTTGCATTGGAAACGTCCTTTGTCAGGAAAATCCTTTCCGAAACCCGGGGTGCTGGAGGTCCAGCGCTGTGGTAAGTTGGGAGGTCTATTTAAGCTTTCGAAAGCTAATACTGTAAGCACGTCATGAGAGCCCTGTACCTAGTAAGAAATGTGATGGCGAGAACTGATCAGGGAGTAAGCCAGAATAAGAAATATTCAGGGTCACTAGCTCTTAACTACCTAGAAGGTAGCTATATCGTGTGAATAGGTCCAAATGGCCCTGAACTCGAATATTAGCTACGCCAGTACTTACATCAAGCTTCCATAGGACAAGACTTCCCTCTAGGACAGTCCAGTCTGTGCCCAAAAAATAATGATTCCAGATGCATAAACGTGCAGAATCAAATACTACTGGAAGTACACCAACACACTTCACCTGTCACATTTAAACTTTGAACCTGCTAGACTATCCTATGCACGACCACATGGTAAAAGAAGAGAACGCCCACTAGTACAGTGTCATCAATACTTTACTAAGTTTAATTTTCTCACATGTGATCAGTTTTTGACATTATTCCTTCCAAAGTATCTTCCTACAAATAAAACGTGCACTCTAAAGTGGCGTCAAGGTATTCACTCTTACGACATCCGCCCTGTACTGTAGAACAAAGTCGTTTAGCCAGCCAGGTTAAGTTCTCAAGCACTTAAGCCTCAACTTGACCGAGTTATTGCATCTACTCATATCCACTTCGGAATGCATGAATTTCCTTTAGAGATATACTCTGGAAGGGATAATCTTCTGAAGATTTGAGTTAAAAGTTCAAAACTATAAAAGAAGAAGGCAAAAATGGCGGAGTAAACTACTATACTTTAGAGAATGTACAGTACGTTGAATTTTAGAAGTGAGATACATATGACTTCCCACTTAGGTGCGAAGGCTTTAATGTCAGTAGAAGTCTTTATACTTGACTAGATATAACCGGTCTTTAACTAGGCATTTATTACACTTATAGTACGATGAGTCTAAGATGCAAGGGGGAGGAATCTTTCGTTGGTATGTTATAGCTAACTGGAGCATTTTCAGCTGCTAATTTGTTACCCTGTTCCCCTATGAATAACATACAACATGCCCTACAAGACTGTGAAAAAAAGATAGCTTTAATAGAAAAATTATACTAACCAATAGCTAATATTGGGGCTTTCACAACTGTAATAATCAATCTAACCAGCGGAACTGCGAAATCCAGTATATGTCACTGTTCGAGTACTAGTATAAAAGACCAATCGACTTAACTGAAATAAACACTCTCCATTCCCTCAATCTCTTATCCAACACCCTGAAAACCCAATTTCGACCAGCGTGGCCCTTTCGTCATCACGGTGGTCTCTCATAAATAACGCACAATGATCGGTATGTGCTGGACTGGCCACGATACTATCCACCGCACCCCACTCCTCAAACAGCGCCCAATATTGCAATTTCCACATTATTGCGCAATGATTATAATGATCCCTTGCACTTGTATAATATGTATCCCGGAACCCCAGCTCTTCCTTCGTCAAAGGTTTTGTCTGATTCTCATCTTCGAATGCATCCCAGGATCCATCGTCCAGATATTCTTCTAGGAAATCTGGGGCTTCGCAAGCAGAAGGAACCCAGGCGTTGAGGAGGAGTGAGTAGATACAGCCGGAGTCAATGGCCTCTGCAGCACTATGTCCGCAGGAGAGGTAGCGTGCGCCCGTGGTTATGTTGTAGCGGGCAGCGCTGGGGACGTATACGTATTTTGGGGAGCCGTAATGGCGTGGTGGTGTGGAGTATTTGTAGAGAATTACGGACCAGAAAAGAGAAGTGAGGAAGATAGCTACTGTATGCGAGAGGAACTTTGAGGTTCGTGCTGAAGAGGTCTTTCGTGGTTTGATGGTGGAATTTCCAAGAGGAAGGGATTTTTCGGCGTCTGAGTACCCCAAAAAGGGCTGCTCTTCTTTCGCTGCATTTGAGGATGACATTTTCAATTATGTGGCAGTGGTTTTGATCAGTTGGAGTTTTGAAGATCTTTCATGAACTGTAGGTTCGAGGGGTCGGCTTTGATTATGTAGTTAAAACGAAACAGCACTTGGTTCACCCGCACGGACAACCGTCACCAAAAAGCATCAAACCCACTACCAGTAAAGATCATAGCGGATGTTCGCGTCTATGGTTGGTGATCTTGAGTGGCAGCTAAAGCCGAAATCGATCGCCAGATGAGGAACAGCAGCGGACACCTAAAATAAACGAACTTAAACCTAATTCTCGAGTATTTCGACGCCTCTACTATATATCACAATAATAATAAAACTTACTTATGATTTCTATAGATAGAGAAATAGGTCTTGATTAGCTAAGTAAAAGATACTTACTAGTTTTGGGCCACTAGTTTTAATTGTAAGATTTAATTTAAAGTATAGTAGTTACTGTAGAGGAGGAGGAGAATCTAGCGTGGGGGCCACCGTCGTTTGTCTCTCCTTATCTTTTTCTTTGCTCCTTGTAATCTCAGTGTAGTCAGTCGGTCTAGACGCCGAAATTTGGGGTAGTTCAGCTCAGTCATCCTAGTACAGTATGGCAACCAGCTTGCTTACCCATCAGCCAAACCTAGACACTGCGGAGTTTGTTATATGACAGCTCTCTGTTACTGTAAGTGCTCTGAGACTTTCCATGTAGCGGTGATTAGCGTACCAATTAATTTTAGAGCCCTGTATATCTAAAGTCATAAATATGAGTTCGATAGCCCAGAAAACTTGAAGACGAAAGCCAAGACAATTATGTGGCGCGTCAACCATGAGAGACTGAACAAAGGAGTGATGAGTGATCAAGACCAAAGATATCAGGTGAAACCCCTTGTTAGCCAGTTGAATTTCTACGGAGCTGGAGAGCTCACCGATTCATTCTTAGGAAATTTCGTCGCCTGATGCTTGTTGAAATTGTGCCGAACTGTTAGATATCGAGCCATTTAGATCCAGAACAGGGATAGTATGGTAAAAATGAGTGGAATGTCTGAAATTAATGATTAAATACAGATATTTTGTAAAGTTTGAACCCTCTATACCACTCTGTTTCGCACATTAAGATGATTGACGCGCCAAGTCCCTTCTGGTCGAATGAAATCTACAAATAATAAGCCTTCTTAATAATATCGGCAGCTCTCTCTGCAACAGCATAAACAGTAGCTTGAGTATTTCCCCTGGTAACCAAAGGGAAGATACTGGCATCCACGATTCTCAAATTCGTTGTCTCATACACCAACAATTTCTTATCCACAACTCCACCCATCTTCTTTGGTAACATGGAACACGTGCTTGTCGGATGCCACATCGAAATACTGCTAGTTTTGGCGTATGCCTTTGCTTCCTCGAGGGTTGTGAAGTTCGATCCCGGGTCTCGGAGTCGTCCACCGTCCTTCAACAACGTCGATTTTAATGGTTCTTGTTTCGCGAGGGTCATGAGGTAAAGCATGTGTCGGCCGAAAACTTCAAGGTCCATTCTAAGGATATTGTTAGCTCTGCTAAGGAATGAAATCTTTCTTTTACTTACGGATGGCTCAAGTAGTTCGGATTAATTGCAGGCGCAACATCGGGACAATTGGCTGTGATATGGACACTTCCGCGAGAAAATGGTTCTGTCAGCACGGCTCCCAACGTGATATAATTTCCTTCTTGTGGCCCTGATGGAGGAACGGTTGGCGTTGCTCCTTGCGCATTGACAGCTAAAAATATAGCGGAAGCTTCCTCTGGGTCTGAAAGAATCTTGCGGGCAATTTCATAGTATCCCTTCGACAATGTAGATTCAGTGGTAGCTGGAGCATATTGATCAAGCAATTCCTGGAGCTGCTCCTGGCCACTTTCTGAAACAAAATCCATGACGGGCAAATAAGCGTATGAATTAAGTCCTACTGAAGACAAGGGTCCCGATTGACTTGTCGCGTATTCCTGCATAGCAGCACCAAGGGCGGCTGGGTCATTTCTGACCAAATCGTCTTTGGTTGGTACACCATCCTTCGCTTCGAATCCAACACCACTGATGAGATGATCCTGGAGATTCTCGCCGACATTAGGGTTGTTTATTAGAACGGGGATGTCAAGTGATTTGAGCAGCTCGGAACCTCCAATTCCTGACAATTCGAGTATTTTGGGCGATTGAAGAGCTCCAGCCGCCAAGATGACCTCTCTGCTTGCAGTGACTTCTACCGTCGAACCATCGCTCGAGGTATATTGTACACCTGTAGCTCGGAGATATGGTGCAACACCGACGAATTTTATTTTCTTCACTCGGGAATTGGTCAGTACGTGTAGGTTTGATCGGCTTTTAGCTTGCGCATAGTAAGTCGTTGCAGAATAACTTCTTGTAGCGGATGCAGGGTCCACGCTTTGAGGAGTTAGCATGTATTTCTGAGCAGGACAAGGAGAGAGAATTCGAGGGTGCAACCTCATTCTCAACATGAATTACAAGCTCCTTGAAGTGAATCTGCCTACCTTGCTAGAGGAATGAAAGCTCCACTGTCTTGTGTCCCTGAGAATGGATTTGGAGTCATCTGACGACCAATATTTTTAAATGTCTCTATCCATGTAGTCGGCACTGGATCTGCGCTTGGCTCAGGATATGATGTTTGAATCTTGCCGGTTTTGCCTTCCTTCCAATTGATGCCCAGCGACTCTTTATTCTCCTGCGAGATGGTAGGTTCTGAATGAACTTTCTCAAAGTATGATGCCATGACATCCCAGGACCAGCCATCGTTTCCCAGTTCTTCCCAAGCATTGATTATTGCTGCCGAAGGTGGAACGAAAACCTGGGCATTGATAGCACTTGAGCCCCCAAGAGCCTTTCCTTGGTTCAAAGGGACTTGTCTTCCGAGCAATCCAGTCTATCAAGTTTGTTAGCAGTGTGGGATTATCTTAGAAGAGAAAGGTACCTGAGGCTGAGTCGTGAAATTCCAGTCCAGAGGAGAGCCTAAACATGCTGTATAAAATGATGGTATTTGGACGATTGGATTTTCGGTTTGGTCGTCTCCAGCTTCCAGAACCAAAACTTGTACACTTGGATTCTCAGTTAAGCGCGATGCGAGAGCGAGACCTGAGGTTCCACCACCAACTATCACAAAGTCGTAAGAATAAACTTGTCCCATTTTGAAGTAAGGAACTGTGCTGTCGGATACAGAGTGTTGAGGTTTGAAAACGCGCATAGTAACAAGTTTATAAACGCTTCTGTTCGAAAATCAGTCAATTAAAAGCATAGACTTTCTGATGTTGGGAATATGAAGCCGGTTGGATACTTGTTGTAAATTCCCGTCAATATTGGACATGAGATAGGTCTGTTCCCGTGTTCCCTGACAACCCCCTCTTCCACGCCACAGGCCTGCATAACCATCTGCACCTGAACAAAGCTCATCACCGTCTTGCCCATCAAATCCAATATGCACAATGAGTTGCCCCCTTAGAAATAAACCCCTTAGTAATAAACCGTGAAAAAGAGTTGTACCATCACTCCCACCCATCTGCGTGTTACGTACTCTGCACCTCGATGGCCGTTCATAGACCGCAGTTCTTCCATCTCATCTCCCTCGCGTGCCAAGAGAGAATATTCGTTTACGTATCGGTAGCTTAGTCTTTAATCAAACCATCTACACTTAACACCGCTGTTACCAGGCATACCAATTCAGTCCTTGTGCAGATGCTGTACGCTCCCAGCCTCCCATCAACAGGCACGACCTCCTGTGGGCTCCGTTTTTAAGGCGTTTAAAAATATAGAATTTCGGTTGGCAAGTTCACTTAAAGATGACTACAGTACCAAAACCACCAAAGAAATCCCCACATAAACCTTTCGTACCCAAGACACTCTATTCATAAGCCTCAAAATTTCCGTACAATAATAACCTACGTTCTCATTTAATCTTTCTACCGAAATTCAGCATCTGGAACTACATACTATAGAAGAAGTCGAATTTCCACTCTCTTCTCCGAAAGGAAAGGTGAAAAAGAAAAGAAGAAAAGCAACAACGAAGAAAGAGACCGCCAAAATGCATTCATTAATATTCATCAAACGCCCTTCCCAGATACATACCTCATAAAAAAAGTAACATCAACATCAATAACAACACAATAAAACACAATGAATTAACCATCCATCCATCCATCCACCCATCCATTCATCCAAACATCTTTTCTATACTCCCCCTTCCCTCCTTACGAATACAACAAGCAGACCTAATATTTGCCTCTCCACCATCTCTCTCTCTCATTCTACAAGTCATTTAAATCCTTCCCACCCCCCATGAAAACCTCACAACCCAAAAGACCTCCTAATAACCCTCCGCAACTCATCCACCGTCTCCCTCCCCTCCACATCCAACGACGGCCCCATAACTTCCAGCAACTCCCCAATCTCCTGCGCTGCGGTATCACTCCCAAAGACGCGCTCATTCCTCGCCATACACTGCTCATACCACGTCTTACAAAGCCAGACCACGTGATCCGCAAGAATCACCCGGTTCCGTCCCGTGAAGGGTTGGAGATTATTATACCACATCCCCTGGATGATGCTAATCAGCGTCTCGAACGCGATGCCACAGCGGACCATGAGATCGGGGACCCACGCGCGAGGACCAACACCATTCTGTTGCTCCAAGGCGTATTGTTCGAGGATGGGCACGATGATGGCGGGGTTGAAGGTGTTTTCGCTTTGCACGAGGTTTCCGGCCATCTCTTGGACTTTGGTGTTGACAACTTCCCAAGGGCTAGCGGTGGAGTTGGGATTATTTGCGACTGAGTTGTGCTCGGCTTGGATGAGGGATCTCCAGGTTCCAGTAATGTCTGCTTCGTTACGGTGGTTGGCTGCCTCGTAGATCATCAGACACATGTCGTAATACTCCGCTGGATCGGCGTATGTATTAAAGAGCTGAACAAAGAGTTAGTATTGCTTGACAAAAGACCGAAAATTCTACATACCTCTGATAAATTGATGATCTGGCCGTCGAGAGCTGGAATAATCTGATCCTTTTTACCTCCGGGAATTCTTGCGTCGACCCGTAATCGGCTGAGAAGATCAGCTTGAATATTTGCCACATCGAGAAGTTCGTTGATTTCGTAGAGTAGAGTTTGTCGTGCTGTTCGCCCAATTCCAGGGCTCTGTGTTGAAGCATTTCCCTTTGCTCGAACCAGATAATCAATTCGTCTTGCAAGAACGATTGAGAAGTCGGACTTCGCGAGACTTAGTTGTACCACTGACGCATCATAGAATTTCTTTCCATGGACGTAGTATCTCCATAACAGATCTGTCCGCTCAACACTCAATTGTGCGGAACGAGTCAAGAAGTCGACGACAAATGGTGAATCAACATCCAAAAGACGACTCTCCCAGTTCTGTACAAGATACCACTCGTACAAGTTGAATTGAAATAGCTCATCATCAGAATTGTCGACGACCGTATGGGTTTCAGAACGCTTCAGGGACATGACTGATTCCCGCCCGTCAATTTCTTCTGGTGCCCCAGCGGCAGCCTCATCAACAGCGACCAAGACACGATGTACAAGATCATAGCATTCAAGTCTGAAGCGATGAATCGAACTTCGTGGGTCACCAACTGGTTTATTATCTTTAACCCATGCTTGAGCCTTATTGCCCCGATCAGATTCTCGTGCAACTCTGAGAGCTAAACTAGCCGCACCTGCGTAAAACTCGAGAGCAACGAATTGTTGGACAGCGTTTTGTAAATTTTCGAGGGTTAGTGATCCGGCAACTTGCTCAAAGAGGCGGAAACTTTCATTCAAAAGACCTCGGGATTGTTTGAACGTTATCGATGGATCCGAAGCCTTTTGAAGTTGTTCTTGAGCTTTGAATATAATGACATCGTCAGCGCTACAGAAACTGCCGCATCGACGTCGTAGAGAATCAGCAACCGCGTCAACGTTTGAACCACTGGCAATATTTCTATTGACAATGGCTTTCACCAAAAGCTTGGCGAGATCCTTTCCTTGATCGCTTGAGAAGAGGAGCTCGAATGTAAGATCCCGAATTCGTTGCTTCAGATTGTCATCGAGAGTCTTCCAGATCAAGTCAACTCTTTCCTCGAACAACATCTGAACAAAAGATATCCCTTCGATGATGCTGGAATTCAACTTTTGAAGAGACCCTAATGCCTGATGTTCACCTTGGAGAGCAACTTGTTCCGCCTGGCTTGCGACGTGCTGAAGGCTCTCTGGGCCTGACAGCCCTTCGATCGAATTTTTGTTGTCATCGAGAAATGTCGCCAATTTCGTCAATTCGTCTTGAACTGCCATCATCTTCTCCTTGGCAACCGGGGAGCTGATAGCAGCAGCGCCGTTTGGCAAGAGAGTTTCTCGGATGACCGGTGTTTTCCACAATGATCGAAGGAGTCTGGCCATGTATAAAGCCAAACCCTCATGTCGAGATGAGGGTCGAACATTATCGGCTGCATGTGCAGGGCCTTCCGAGACCGAATTCTCATTCAACGACGGTCGTCCCCCATATTCCACAAACGCCTTCTTTGCTAACATTAATGTCTCCGGGTCGACGACTCTTGCGGTTCTATTTTCGCCTGGTATTAAATCACTGCCTTGACCACATGCTACCGCTAAAGCAGTGGCTGTTGTTTCTCCTCGTCCATATTGTCGAATAAACTTCTTGATCTCGTTTTCCAATCCATCATCACCACCGCCATTCCTTACAGCTGCCGCAAATACATCTACAAGTCTCCTCCGTCGAATTACATGGATACCGCTATTTGTGAGAATCGCGACTTCTGTAGGTGCATCATCAAACTGCACTGCGAGCTCATTGCCGAAACCAAGTGGTTGCCTTGAAGCTGAAAAGGGCGGCGTAACAAGGCCGACTGCTTCCGCACGACTTCCAAGTGATAACCAGCAACCAGACTCGTAGTATCTCGAGGCTTGAACTGTCAAAGCACGTGCCTCAGCAGCTATTCTTCCAGTATCCGGAGCAGAAAGAAAAAGGTTGTCTCTGCCCTCTTCACCGCCCTTGGAAACAAAGCAAAAGAAAAATCCAGGAGGAAATCGAAGGCCCTTTCGTGACCAAGCCAATGCCATCGAAGAAGTTTCTGTAGCCGGATCTGCACCTTGATATGGGGATACACCAGATGATGCTCTAGAATCCGTGGAAGGTGGAAATTTGATATGTTGGACTTGCATACTTTGTGGTGCTCCCTGACCCTGAAGATATCCATATCCTCTTGTGGCACTCAGAAATAATCGACACCCGGTCGTAGTAGTGGCCATCAGGTGCAATTTCGAACCTTCTCTTGCTGATATAGGGTTTATAGAGACGATCTGCATCTGGTTTGTGAGTAAAGTCGAAGAAGATATCATGTGACTAATATCTCGTAAACATTCAACTCGTCTTTTCTCGATAACTTGCGTGAGGGTAGTAGGGGTTTCCATATGGAATGTTCGAATGCATGATTCGGAGGATAATGTGTAAAGAAGTCGTCTACTATCATCCACCTCCATCTGAACGATATATTCTGTCGACTTGGCTCCCCAAACTTTCGGCATGATGGTTGAGTATCCAGGACTTGTATGATTGATCTTCCCACATCGCCCAGCAAACCATTTCTCCTCTTGCTGATATGTGAGTTCGTAAATCTCATTATCTCCATGACCAGCAAAGAAAACCCGACCTGTTTCAGCAGATCCTTCAATAACTTGAACATTGATCCCTCTTATTGTCAGAGCCATTCGAGTTTGGAATAGTTGAACGGTCCGTACGCCAGGTCCTTCAACCTGCGCAGATACTCCAAGTAAGATAATCTCCTGGGTTGTCGCAACCACCAGCAGGTGGGTGATATCCTCAACAAAGACTCCCTTTCGAGGTTTCAGCAGCTTTACCGCCGTAATATTATGTGGTTGATCCTCAAAACCGATCAATTCTGCATTCGGATCCGTATAGTCCCATAGATACAGCGCGCTATCAATCGCAACCCATGCATGATTCAGTTCTGCAAATAACCCCATCGCCGTCGAGGCTTCTGCGCGATTATATTGTTCGAGGATTTGATCGGGGAGGTCGTATGTCTTTGCGCGGTGAAAGGGTGTCCATGCTGACTCGGTAGTATTATTGGGTAGTTCATATTCAGAAGAGATCCCCTCTGCCAATTCATTAGTTCAAGCAGGTCTAGTTTCTGGGAGCTTCCAACTTACGCCGCACATAGCTATCAAGATCCGGAAAGCTAGCCTCCCTCTGCAATACCTCGTTGATCGTTCTCTGGGCTCGTTGTATGGGCTGTAAAGCTTGCGCCGGGTCCGCTTCTGGTTGTTGCTGGTCCTGCGAATTCGATGGAGCTCTGCTTTGTTGTACTGGATTAAAGACAGGTTGCCTTGGTGGAGGAAATCGATTCGCAGCAGGTGTATTGTAAAATGCGCCTGGTAGGGGCCTCTGGGGGGTTGAGAAAGCCATTTGTGAAGCTCGGGCGGATAATGGAGCTTAAGGTAAGAATACCAGACGCTGCGGATGTTGGTTGATTATGAGAGGTACATGGGAAGTCGAATTGGCGATGGTGGAAAGCTGTAGGTGGTTGCGACAGCGGGCGTGGAGGGAGTTTTTTTTGGGATGGGGAGTGTAAATACTCGAAAGCTCGAGATGCGTCGCGAGCGCGTTCACCTGGCAAAGAAGGCCCAAAAAAATCACAGACATACGCCACGTGACAGGCAAACCTGAACAACAGATCAGGGATGAATTTTGATACCCTTGGGAATTCTTCATTGGATTGTATTTTTATCATAATTTATATATTGAATTGTGTATAGTGGTTACTGGTTGCTGCTATCTGCAATACTAAAGCTGCTCCACAACAAGCTACCTAGCTGCCTACCTAGTGAACGTTGCAAGGAACAGTCTAGAACAGCTAAGACCATATTTATTCTTCCAACTGATGCTGCATAATGCCTTCAATCGATGCGCTAGTATGTAATGATTCCGTTAGTCCTCCTGAAGTAATGCCACGCCCAAATTTAGCATCTCTCCTTCGAAGTAAACCCCCTCAAGCCTTCTTTGCCTCCCTCTCAGCCTTTCTCAAAGCCCTCTTCCTGATATCGACGTGCATATTCTTATTGATATTAACCACAAAAGCACTCCCAAGGCCCAAGGTATTCTCAATCCACCACTGCATCAACGCATGGCTCCAAACAGGCGTACTAGTATACGCCATATTCTGCGCCCCACCACTTCTGCCAATCTTGCCCAAAACCGCTTTGACAAACGCTCTAGGATTAGGAATCATAGCACTAGTTCGTCGAATCTTGCTCATAGCCGTGGTCACCAAATAACTGAGGACCAACTCGACATCGACACCTGTGCCCTTCAATTCGCCAGCCAAGGACGTGGACCATTGTTGCAAGAATGCTTTGCTGCCAGAGTAGGTTGCTAGGAGGGGAGTGGGCATCCATCCGCCGAAGGAGCCCATGGTGAGGATCAATCCGCGTTTTCTCTGGACCATGCCGGGTGCTACGATTTGGGTGACGCGCAATGTGGCAATGCAGTTAATCGCAATGATATCGCGAACCTCATCTTTGGGCGTCTGGATGAAGGGAACGGGAATAGAATGACTTTGTCCCACGTTATTGATCAGGATCGCAACATCTAGTCCGTCAACCAACGCCTTCAACTTGGCATAATCCCCATCGTCGTTCTTCGAGAAATCCATAGGCAAGATCTTGCATTTGACAGAGGTGCCAACATATTTCTGTTCGATTTCCTGGGCGAGAGTTTGCAGTTTCGATTCCGTGCGAGAGACGAGGACAAGGTTGAAGCCTTTTTGAGCGAGTTGGATGGCATATTCTTTGCCTATTCCATCCGAGGCTCCGGTGATGACTGCCCAGGTTCCTTTCTGGCCGTATGCTCGGAGCTGGGTGACGACTTAGTGTTGTGGTGTGGTATTTCACATGCGGGTAAGTACTCACGCTCTTTCCAGGCAAGGCGAAAAGACTCAATATCAAGCGGACGTATTTGAAAACCTTCCAACTGGCAGTAGCTAGCCCCAGAGTAGCCAGACCGAGCAGAAGGCCTTGGGGGACTTTTTCGATCAAGGCGTTGAGATCCATGATGGTTTCAATTGCAGTTGATGGCAATTGAGGTTCGTGGATGCTTGGCTGCAGATTTTGTGGTTGACGCAACTTGCAGGGGTGGACAAGATCCGTTTAAATTGCAACAAGTTGTTGGGCAGTTAACAACAGGTACTGTACCTCCGACTTAAAAGTCTTCGCCAGAGACAAGGACAACCCAGGAAGACTCGATTGTCTGGAATATAATACTTGGATATCGTCCCCAGAGCTCAATTGATCACATTAAACCCCACAAAATCGTATCAATCAGCAACAATCAACCGCCGCCTTCCCTGTACTCTCCATCAAGGTGCCCACCTCCGTCTACCTCAACCTTGAAAACATCCTACAACCAAAAGCTCACCACCACCCCTCCATCACCCTCCCTAAAATGTCCTCCCTCACCACCTCAATCCTAACCTACCTCCCACAACACGAAGGCCTGCTCCCCAAATGGCTCCTCTTCGTACGTCCCCCCAATCCACTTCAACCACACCACTAACGAACCGCAGGTCTCCATAGTCTCAATAGCAAACACAATCCAAGCCTACTGCACCCTAACCTACTCCTCCCAAGTCTATCTCGGTCCAGCCCCATCCACCACCTCCCCCAAAAAGGCAGAAGCAGAAGCCTACCCAGGCTCCCACTCACCCGCAACACCCCTCTCCTCGCGCACCTTCGGAACCTGGTGTGTCATCCAGTCCGCGGTCAGGATCTACGCCGCGTACTACATCTCGAATCCGCAGATTTACGAGTTGGCGATCATCACGTATGCGGTTGCGTGGCTGCACTTTATGAGTGAGTGGTGGGTGTTTGGGAGTGCGAGATGGGGGAGGGGATTGGCGGGGCCGGTGGTGGTTGCGAATGGGAGTTTGGTGTGGATGGTTGCTCAGTGGGGGTTTTATGTCAAATAGGGATATGATCGTGGATGGGTACAGTAGAGGGGTGGGAGGACGGAATACTGTAGAATGTGTAGACGGACGAGTGGGATATCCTAAACTAATTTCTAATTCTAGTCTAATGTCGAAGGTCTGGAGAGCAAAGTCTAAAGGGGCCAGATTCAGAGCAACTTTCTGTACAATGGTCCTCCACAATCCCGTAATCGTGCAGCAGCTTGTTCAGGCGTGATATCCCGCTGCGGCTCAGCCATCAACTCATACCCAACCAGGAACTTCCTCACCGTCGCACTTCGCAGAAGAGGAGGATAGAAATGCATATGAAAATGCGAAGCCTCAATCTCCTCATCCGTACCTTCTAACGGAGCTTGATGGATCCCAGAACCTACATCCTCTATCAGTCCCAATCCAACAACGTCTACACGAAAGGGGGAATACATACTATACGGAAAACTCGTCTCAAACAAATTATCATACCTCCTCGTCACCTCCCCAATCACCTCCGCCAAATCCCTCTTCTCTTCATCCCCAAAATCCACCAGCGCCCGCTTATGCGCCTTACTGATAACCATCACCTCAAACGGCCACGTCGCCCACCACGGAACCACCACCACAAACGCCGCATTCTCAAACACCACTCTCTCCCTCTTCTCCACCTCCAACTTCGCATAATCCTCCAACAACGAGCTGCCATGCTCAACCCTATACTTCTTCATCTGCGACAACTCCTGCGCCGCTTCATCCGGTAAGCCTGTCGTGGTCCAGATCTGTCCGTGGGGATGTGGGTTCGAACACCCCATTGCGGCGCCTTTGTTTTCGAAGATTTGCATCCAGCGGTATTGCGCGGTGGGGGGTGTGATGGTGATTCCGGATGGGGGGAGGGTGGTGGGATGGGTGATTTTGGAGAGAGGGGAGAGTGGGGAGAGGTGTGCGGTGTAGATTTCGGTCCAGGCTTGGATTACGGGGAGGATTTCGGGGGTGGAGAGGTCGGCCAGTGTGAGGTTGTGGGAGGGGGCGAAGGTTAGGACGTAGCATTTTCCTGTTACGGATTCGGCTTTTAGGAGGAGGCTGGAGAGGTCTGGGGGTGTTGCTTTTAGTTTGAGTATCCGATTTGGGGTTGTGATGGTGGAATGGGGAAGAAGAACGAACCATTCGCGTCATCTTCCTGCTTATACTCCTTCTGCACCTCCTTCACGGCACTGTAATCATTCACGAAAACAAATGTACTCTCATACTTTGGATTCGTATCGCCAGATGCGCGTTTATTGCCGGGACAGAGGTAGCACTGACATGAATCAATAATCTTCTCTCTATCTCCCTCACTCCCTCTCTCTTTCTCTCAGGGTTGGTGTCATACCGCAGGATCATATTCAGGAAGTGTACTTTTCGACGGTGATTCTTGCTGTCCTCTACCCCATCAGAATATATTAGCTTCTGTTGTGCAAGGCGCGAGAAGGGTTTGATAAGTGGTAAATGTTGGGAGGAGGAGGCTTACTGCCATGGTCTCTTGGTGCGATGAGGCGATACGAGGAGCCAGGTTCCCCGCAATGGGTTGTACCTCCGATGCGAGATGTCGTCTAGGATTTTTTCTGGCATCTTTTTTTTTTCTTTGCTGGAGAAGCACGATGTAGAAGTAGAAATCGAAACAGAAGCAAAATGCAAATTGCGGGGAGAGGGAAAAGAGTGTGTATGTACAGTACAGTACCTGTCTAGAAAGGTTAGGGATTGGAAATTTCCATCTGGTCATTCACTCCCCCTCTATTCGGGCTATCAACGGTCCTTTCCTCCTACGTAAATTACCTAGGTACTCTAGGGTGGGTGCATGGTGGGGTAAATGGGTCCGAGGCCTTGATTAGGTACTTCGTTTTATTCACTGGAACACTGGAACCCACCTTGAATGAACCTCTCCTCTCCTCTCCCCAACTCCGCCCACATTGTGATACCATCCTTATCCCTACATACACTCCCTTTTCAAGACAAGAATGGATGTCTAATAAAATGTGCTGAAATCCAAGTTACATTCCTGTACGAGTACGGTTTAGGAGTTCGTGTGACGTCGTAATTAATGTGGTGCGGAAAACTCTCGGAAACTAACCTAAATGGATGCAAGGTGCTGTAGGGTAAGATGGGGGGCTCGGAAGGAGAGGTCCGAGATTAGATCTCATGACTTTCCCCCCTTTGTCACTTTGTCTAAGCGACGAAAACCTACGNTAGAAGGAATTTATACTTCGTCGCAAAGTTGGGGGGGGGGAGGGGGGTTTGAGACGAGGGTGGCTGCGGGAGTTGCGCTCTTGTATCTTCTGATATAGAATTGAGAAATTCGAAGCTTTTTCCTGGTTTTCGTCTTTGGGAAGTCGAGGAAATCGTTTGGGGTGTGGGGGTCTGGATATTCTTATCTAAATATATTTGGGAGGCCTGCCAGAAATAGGAGGAAGAAAATGTTGTTCGGTGTGGGCAAAAGGCATGTATTCATCTAAGTAAGCTACAAGCTACCTAATACATATACTAGCGTAGTAGCGCGCTAGTCCCAAAGCAGCGGAGCTCGATATGACTCACTCGGTGTACAGTCATGTGGCAGGCAGGCAGGCATTCACTCAAGGAGTGATTCTGACAACAGAAAACGGTTCGCCGCGAAAGAGAAAGCAATCTGGTATGGGTAAAGAATAAAATTCGAGATTGTCTAGTATTATCTAGTTCATGGTAGTCTATCGGTTTAGGGATGGTTGCGATTCAAATATACTATATGAAGGTCTGGGAGGTAGACGTATACCATTTCTCAACGGCGTTGTCATTGTCCTGGTTAAGATTACGGGGAGAGTGGAGGGGATTGGTCAATCGAGTAAACAACGCTAGTAATGACACAGAAAAGGCGGCTAGAATAAGGGTGTAGTACACCCCGAAACGCGTGTTCAAATTCAATGGATTGTCGTTGTCTCTGGTATCGATCAATCTTTGTAAGGCACTGCCTCCGATCATGTCCTCGTCAACTTGACCTGTATTATTATCGTTCTCGTCATCCTGATTTTCATGTATATCTGCGAGCTGGATGGCACGTCTCTGTTGTTTCAGGGCCAAAGGGCTATTGATGTCCAGGTCATTGAATCCAAGTGGTGTGACCTCACGGCTTTCTCGAGGTGTTGGGGTGGTATCTGTGTCGCTTGTATTGACAATAGTTCGGGACCGCTTTCTGCGGTGTCCATGGCGTGGGGTAGGAGATGGCCTTCGCAGTTGGCTTTAGAAAACGGAATATTCTTTTGGATTGTTTTACAACATGTAGGAAGGTATTATTATACCATAGAGAATTTAGAATAGTTGATCTTGGTACAAGCTGTCTATTTCTCGCTCTTATTCTTACCTAGCTACTAGATAGTATTACGATTACGCCTTATCATTTTTCTCTACTTAATTAGACAAGATTGTAGAAATGTAGTATGATGTTATAGGATTATTAGCCTCTCATGAAAAGATCATGTGAAACCAGACAACACAGGTATAGCAGTTGCCACAATCGTACCGTCGTCGAGCAGGGATTAGTTCAGGTTGGTTTATTGACATCATTCGGCTAATTTCCCTAAAGGGGAAGGTATAGCCTGCACGACACAAATAGAATCTCCCACCTAACAGAAATAAAAAGTCTGACTGTCTGATTCCTTTGACCTCTTCTCTCTTCTGACCAGCTGCACTTTTGCTCTCACAAACGTAAGTACCTAGACCTTCCTTGTCGTCAAAATCCCTATCTAGTAAACAGTAATAGCTGGCTAACCTTGATTATTACAGACTGTTCAAATCCACACAACCACCACCAGAACCACAATGTGCGCCCCCTTGCGGGAAGAAGTAAGTCTCCTATCCCGCATCCCACCACCCCCTCCTCCCTTCCTATAAAAACCAGAAGAATACCTCCTAACACCACCACCTTCTCTAGAACTTCCAACAGCGCCACCAAGCGCTCGTCTCCCAGCTGGAGGAGGAAATCCAGCAAGCAATCGAGGCCGAGGTAGCTCGTCGGGAGCGAGCCCGGCATGAGGAGAGAGCTCGTCGTGAACGAGTCCGGCGTGAGGAGAGGGAGCGGCGGGACGAGGAGGAGCGGGAGAGAAGAAGGAGGGAGACGGAGGAACAAGAGGAGCGTGCGCTGGCGCATGCTCAGCTTGTAAGGGAGCTGGAGAGGGAGGGAGAGCGACGCGAGAGGAGGCATTCGTTGGTGGTTGTTTTGGCGTGTTTGGTGATCTTTTTACATGATCGGGAGTGGTTTGGGCTTGGGAGGGTGTTTTGGGCGGGGTTGGCGGGTTTGCTGGGTGGTGCGTTTTGGGTTTTGGGGGGTTTTGAGGTTTTTTGATTTAGGGGGGGGAGAATAGAGGGTTTGAGTGGGTTTCTAAGGAAGCGTGGGGGAAGTGAGGTATAGGTGATTTGTATATGGTTGAATCCTTATATACTTTGCTTAATTCTTTTAAGTAACCTCTTTCGGATAACTATATTATGTTTTTATCGTTTATTTATCAAATGTAATAGATAAAGAGATGTACTCTAGTATTATATACTAGAAGATAGATTTATAAGTTTCTTTTGTTTATGAGTTCAAGTAATTAAGTCCTTTATTTATCTAAAGCTTAGTACTATATTTTTATATATTTCTACTAATACCTTTATAGAATAGTTAAGTTATTTAGCTTATAGATTAGAATATTATATCTAGTAGTCAGTGAGAACTGGATCTCGGTATACTTTAATAAGAACTATTATGACGTAATTTACTTGTTCGGCTTATACAACATTATCTACTATATATAATTTAAGTATAATAAGAGTGATTCGTAGATACTACTTTCTGAGAATTTAGTATAGAAGTTAGGTATGTGTTATCTTATAGGCCCATGTTATTGCTCTCCTACACTCCACACATTCTCTCCTGCGATGTATTTCGTCGGCTAAGAGCTGTGTACAGTACAGTACATTGGTGAAAAATAGGGTTATACTCTAGGCATGGGCAGAGTCGTGTCAACTATCGACATGGGCCCATGTCTAGGCGTATTCGTGCGGAAATTAGATGTGAGTATACACGTAGCCAGTCTTCTCGTTCCCCTCTTTCTCCTCAGTCTCCTCGTTCTCCTCTTTCGTTTCCTCCGTCTGAGGAGTAGTTCTTAAGGCCTGCGTTTGCCCTGGAAATCTCTTAGCAGGCATGGAGAACTCGGCTTGCGCTGGGAGTCTCTTAGCGGGCCACGATGTCTTGAACTCGGGCTTGGACTCGTGGTTGACATCACGTCTCACAGTATCAGGTTGCAAATATAGTTACTTGTGGCCTTTTTTGGTTTGCAATTGTATCTCTAGAACATCCCCCTTTATAGTAACCTACTTTAAGGTGACTAGCTCTTGTTTACGGGGGTTTTTTAGAGTATATTTATTAGATTTCCGGACTAGCACAATCCAAGAGTAGCTACTTATTTAGTTTACTATCGATACTAAACACCAGAGTAGTATTCCCTATCTATCTATATATCCTTGTCTCTATAATTTAATTTTCTCCTTGGGTAAAACACTCTTTTTAGCTAGCTACTAATTGAATACTAATATACAATAATTAATAGCCTAGAAGAAACATCTATATCTTATAAGTCCTACCCCCTCAAAACTTCCCTCTGTAGAATCAGCGAACCATGCACCCCGAAACACCCGAAATCCGAAACCAAACAGTGTGGAAGAAGCCGCGTTATTTCGTGATATAAAATAGTATTAATGCACATAGTGAGAAAATGGAACTATCAAAATGCGAGGTACGAAGGTATATCATATCATCACACCAAGGGCTTATACCTCAGGTGGTCTCATAATCACATTTACAGTCTTACAGAGAATCGGTATCACGTAATGCTTTACTGAACTAAGAGGATTTAGACAGTGAATGAAAGGGGGACGGTATATATATAGAATTGGAACTTTGAAAGTAGGAGAAGTGAGCTCTGGCTGGAGTGCAGTGAGGTTGAATTCGTAACACTGGCAGAAACTTCCGTGGGCTTTCTCATAAGTCAGCCTGATATCCTTATGAACATTCTGAACAGTCTCGAGTCAGTGTCACTGACCAAAAGATCCGGTACACCAGTAGCCAATGTGATGGCATCCATGAAAGAAGATCATCTAGCTCACTCACACCCAGAAGATTCACTTTCGTCTCTGACCTCAAATGAAGATCAACAGAAATTTTCGCAACATCAGTCACAGAACACAGATTCATCGCCTGCTTCGCAACAGCGATCATCTGGACAGTCGTTTCTCTCCCATGAAGTACAGCACCGATTAATCATCCCATTTTTCTCATATTCAAGGCATGGAAGTCCACAGTCAGTAACCTGCGCTTGACGCATAGATCTTTCTGCTCATGTCAATACTCGCTCACCAAGTCATTGGCACCTTAACATCGGTGTGGTAGACAAAGATGCACCTCCCACTCGCGAGATCCCTGGAATTGGAAAGTTCCTCCTCCTCACGAACCCCTCCAAGACGCCTTCACCCGCAAGAAAATAGACCTACTGCAACGACAATCCCTTTTCATCGCTCTACCTCGAGGTTGAGAGCATATTCCCGTAACCTTCTTTCAAAAATTTGCGATCGCTCAAGGCGTTTGGCGACGATGAGAGTCCAAGATTCGGGTATGGCAAAAACTACGCAGGACCTGCTGAAGGCAGAAGAAGGGACATATGGTTTGGTGAAGGTGGCACTCGATGAGACGGGCAACCGCGAGGACGGGGAGGAGAGTTCTGGGACAAGATGAGCGTCTACGATAAGAATGATGCTCTCCGCAATGAGTGCTTGTGCTAAGGGATTGGTGATGGAACGCGTGGTTCCTTTCATGGCCCAGCAGGTCGGGATGGAGCTATACTACGATTTGGCCAGGACGTTAGTTAAGGGCTATGTTCGTGGTGGGTTTGACTGACATGTGTTCCTCTTATTTCGATGTTGGTTGTTGTTGTGCTCACTGCGTCGGTAGGATTGAGATCAGATTGATGGTGGTCAGATTTGGGGAGAATAGGTTCTTGGGACACCTTTTGGGTTGGTGATAAAAGTGCTCCCTATATACAGTATGTAGTATATGAATGATCTAAGTCTCTCTAACTCAAACAGGATTCAGGAAAGCTACCTGATGCAACACCATCGATTGACCCTGAACACTATGGCAATCACAGCGGGACTAAAAATGGGCTACTTTCATACAGAATTTCGATATGATTCTGAAAATAGTCCCTCATCATATTCTACCTTTTACCTGAAGTACTTGGAATTGATCTGTCCCTCCTACAAATATGCGTTCCTGTCTTATCCCACATATTTTGACAAGCATAAGCTGAGCCGTAGATACTTTGGCTGCACCGACGCCGCTTGCTCCAAGCAGCTTATATGACAATGAAGGAGAACTTGCCATGAAATGCTTTCCCAAATAAACAGGCAAAGAAGAATGATTTCAATGTCCCCGTGTAGCAATAATAAGACTTGACTCGGTTCTCTTTAAGATCCCAAAAGTTTTTACAAGGAATGAGATTGTGAATACATTCAGCCCTAACTCGAGTCCGAAAGATTCGCGAAACCTATCCAATTCATAATCGCTGCCCTTGTATGACTGCCATTCCAGTTGAATGGTGTCAAGAGGCTGCCGCATGCCTCGACTCTTAAATATCCTGTAGAAAGAGACAGAAAGATGGTTGTTCTTAGCTGAAATCGCATTCTCGTCACCTAGGCCGCACACAGCGGGTTCTATCATCTCTTTCGCAAAGCGACAGTCACTTGGAACGACATATCAGCAAGCCTTGACCCACCCAAGTCACGCCCCCAAGCCCATAAGTCGCTTTCTCATTGGTCGCACAATGCCCCAACCCCCCAAAATACCCGCAATTTAAGCGAAATTCCTATACATACTCAAATACCACATTCCCCGTCATCAAAACTGGGTACTGTCCGCCTGGCCCAGTCAGTTAGTGTGTGATCCCATATGCGCCAATTCCCAAAGCACCAACTCCCATTGCACCAACACCACTAGCTGTTTCGAGATTTGTAGATTTGTAGATTTGCTAAGCTAAAAAATGAAAACTCAGTACGTCTGGTTTTCAACCTGGCCAGCCCGCAGGGCGTAGGTTCTTTTGCCGTTTTTTTGGTCGGTATTTGTGGTGATTTGGGTGATTTGTATTCTTTTTTTGTTGGCAAGTCAATTCAATGGACGCGACTACTATGGTTGTCGTGTTGCTCATGGGTAGCGCGTCTGAGGGAGATGGTGGTCGGGTGAATCTCAGATCTTCGCAGACGAAATTAACCTTGCTTCTCGACGTACGAAAGCATTTTGTCGATGTAGTAAGTTTCGTGGTAGCTTTGCTTTTGGTGGTGGTTGTTTTTGCTTTTCTTCTCAAGCCTCGCCAACTTTCAACGAGTACACAGAGTATGAGACAGACTATTGAGCACCACCTTTGCTGGTCAGACCCCGCAATTCAGATCAGGCTGTCGGAATACTACTTCTACATCGGTTCAAGGTTGGCTACTCAATTGGACAACGGGTGTAGAGCGTCATTCATAAAAAACCCAGAACAGGAAAAGAAAGGTTCAGTATATCCACCACCACCATCAAACATATCAATTGTAGTTCCGGAGCACTGATCACTCTCGCTCCACTTTCACACCTTGCAGTACAATGAAACGTCACCAAGATACCCGGAAGACTAGAAATGATCATGTTTACCCTATTATCCTTGACGTATTTGTAGGCTCCAGTTGCCAAGGAAAAAACGAGTATCATAGCCACATCAGACCTGCAAGAGAGAATTACTACACCTTAAGTGCGCAAGAGGCTTCAAACGAGGGGATTGCACATGGGATTTCCAAAGACTCAAACATGTTCATGGTGCATGCTCGTTATTGACAGAAGACTCGAGCGCTGGTTATGCAGTATCGACAAATCTTCGTTTTTAGGGCTACATACAGAAACCCCCGACCAGAGAAGACCTTCCCATTCCTCATTCGGGGTCAAAGACTTGTGGTTCTCTTTTATACCAATGATGGTATCAAGATAGAACCATGCCTGAAGATGCTCCTACGTTCACCAAGGTTGGGATGAAAATCGGCCTTTTTTGGCTTCGAAAACCACATCATAAGTATTCTACCGAACCTCGGATTGCTCTTCACCATGTTCCGCCCCAGCCGGAGACAAACTAAGCGCTCTTTTTGCAAACTGAAATGTTGTCAAGGCTACCCGAATACTATAGACGAAAACCTTCTCATTTCAAGCGAGTCGGGTACACGCGGGCGTTCTAGCATGGACTTGTGAGAAGATGTTTGGGGGGATTCGGGAGAATTGAGGTGATCAGTAGTAGTTACTTATATAGAATTCAAAACATTCTACCGGTCATATATACCTTTAAACTTTCCCCCGACCGAGGAAAGCACTTGTACCTGCAACAACTCCGAGTATCTCAAAATTATCTTCCAACTTCTAACTTAGTCTGTGGGTAGTGTCACTCTTTCATCCTGGGATAGATATCTAACTTAACCTCACAAGAATCTTCACAAGTGTTGGTAAATACTAGTGGTCTCAAAGTGGAATATATTGATACGTAAGAGTATTTATTCAAGAAAAGATGTGGTAAATCGGATAATAGACCCTTTTTGAAACTCGATTTGTGCATAACTGCAATGAGTAACGGATCTTTCTGGTAATTTGAAAAAGCTACTGCAATTAATAATAATTCGTAGCGCTCGTATCCCTCATTTTGGAATTCTTCGTGGGCAAGATTCTGGTATATGGACATGGAGTTTGGTCATGTGAATTTAAAGGAGAGACCATTGGTACCTTGATCAGAATCAAATTTACATGGAAGATCACAGCAAGTTGGGTTTTCATCCCTACCCTACCTAGAACAGACAACTTGGTTTATTATTTAATTCCTCAAAGTCAATAAATTTGAGGTAATCAAGAACTTTGGAATTGAGGTAAGATATCTGGGAAGCTTGTTATTTTGAAAAAATCATCAACTCATGAAAATGCTGCTAAATCAGTGATCTTTTACTAAAAAGCTACTTTATCGATTTGAACGGGTACAAAGATCTGTGTGATCTTGTTTATATATTTCAGCTTTCTCCTGATAGAAGTAATCCAATCAACAATAAGATTTTGTTCACAATTATTGATATCGAAGGATTAGATTAGTATCTCGCTTGTTTTCACTTTTGATATACCCTGCGTTATAGTAATTACCTCGACAAGTTATACTACCTCTCTTCAGGTACTCCCAGCTTTGGACGCCTCCGCAAGAGACTTCCCTGAACCTAGAAAATCAACTTTGGCTTTGAAGATGAGGAGTTAATGTAGTTTTGTCCAGAAAGGCACTTTCTTCTATTATTCGTTGGCTTTGCTAAAGTATTGGGTTCATTCAGGGCATATAATGCCTACTTTCTACTTTTGAAACGGGTTCTCTATGGTTCTCGGGACACTAGACACATTATCTTCTCCCACCTATGAACTTATTGACTCTTCAATTCAGATCTTATCACATTTGGCTTCTTAATGCTACAGCAGATCCTTGAGTACCTGTACTCTTTAAGTCCCTCAGTATTTGATCTCACTTTCTCTGCGGACATGAATTCCACCTAGTCATTTTCAACAGATTAGCACTTTTCACACTATTCAACTAATAAATAGCATCAAAAATTATTTTCGCAAAGACCACATCAGCTGAATGTTATTCTGGTCAGGGATCTCCGTCGGTCTCCTTCCTATAAATTACAAGGAAGATAATATCATCTCCAAGACTGTGAGACTTGGAGTGACACAAATTACCGAATACTGCTTTGGAAACTCTCGAGATATTGTGGTTTGCTCCATTGACAGCAATGTGTAGAATATAACCCGGGAGAATGACTAGTCACAACATTACTCCAAGGACCTAAGCTTAAGTGATTATTCTGCAAACTATTGTTATGAATAGCTTATCAATCATTCTATATGATGTCTTCCTCATCCCAATTGGGTGGTCAGAACTACTCCACAAGTAGTTAGTTATCTAGCATAAAATCAAATGATCTGCATGAAATATTCCCATCAAAACTGTTATAGAGGTTTTGGTTGGGTACAGCACATTAAGTATATTGCCATGTATAATGATAGTTGATTCTGAAATCAAGAAAATGTAGTAACATAAAGCCGTCTCGGAGACAAGAAGGAATAATTCATTGTATCGTACTGGTCCCACACCAGCAGCATATTTGCCGCGTTCGCTTCTGAAATCCCTGCATCAACACACAACAAAACTTGTCTCATCAAAAATGACGGGTCTACATTCTTGGTTGTCATTCTGAAGGATCAAAAAAATGTCACAAACCAATCTGGAAGAATTATACCTTAGCACTTCTAGGCCTCTTCATCGTAATTTGAGTATTTTGACGTTTTGTGAGGGGGTCGGCAATACTTCGGCCTCGCTTAGGTAGCGCGATTTACAGCCGAATGGGACGACATCGCATGCATCGCCTCACTCGAAATCTTCGAATTGATCACACGAATGTATGGAATGATCGCAAACTCCTGATATATGGTACTTGAAGTAAAATCATGTCCGTGAATCGCTCAAAGAATTGAGGAGGGGGGTATTGGCTCCCAGATTAGCGAGCTCCGCAACTCTATGCGTTGATGTGCTCCTACAGTAGTTTGCTCCAGCTCATACAATCAACGGACATACACCAGGTGGACAGCTAATTTTAATTTCCAGACGTCGGAAATGAGGGGTAGTTCAAGCTTCACTGTTGATTACAAATTGGCTAGTGGAATCGAAAAATGAAGAGGTCGGAACGCCACCAATATCTCTGCCTTGTCGCATTTGAAATTAATGAGGCGGCAGTGAATGACGTCCGCTACAATTATTGTCGGTGGTTCTCAAGCAAAGACAATTACAACATGAAGTTCAAGCCCCTTGGTAATGGTTTGGAAGAGCATCGAGTTGGCATGGTTACATAGGCGTTTCGTGCAAAAAGAGCATCACAGTATTCAACCAAAGACAAGCAGAACACCATTCAAGACTTGAGAGACTTGATTGTTGCTACACTTGCTGGCTTATCTCGTTTGGACATGCAGACTTGGGTTTAGGGAAATTGCGTGGGGGGCTGGGTTGGTGCCAAGCTTTCGCGATTACGCGAAAACAACAAACTCGCGTAAAATGAAAATTGAAAAACGTCACAGTCAGGGTCAAATTTGCAAGTTCCAAGGACATGTTTCCCACCAGGAAGACGGTGGAATCAGGTAGAAGAGCCATGACATCCTCTGATAATTCACCATGGCTGCGAGTACCAGCAGGAGCAGCGTTGGCCGTGCCTAACCGAGTTGCGGCTTTCCCAGTTTCCCAGTTTTTGCGGCCTTCGCAGATTACTGCGTTGAGCAGCGACATGTTGCTATCAAACTTGAGTCACACGCTAGTCCTGATTCGGATTGTCTAGAGGTGCGTGGGCAGGCGAACGACTCTGGTTGGGTCTGATCTGGCGAGGAGGAGTACCACGCTAGTCCCGTTTCGGGGTGTCAACCACCTCCGCAGGGTACTCGAGCAGCACTTCACTGCCTCTGATCTGTAATCAACGAGCACGTGAAAATGATCAAACTGAAAGTCATGTGAGATTGCGCAAACTCCGCAAAACGCCACCGTGATTCCAATCACCGCGCTAGTGGATTCCCAAGTATATAAACCCCTCCACCCTCCCCCCAAATTCCATCTTTCTCCCATCATCAACCAACTTCTTCTTCAATCATCCTCCTCAAGCTTCCTCCTCGAGCTTCCTCAAACATCTTCATCATCAAACATCCTTCTCAAGCTTCTTCAAACATCCTCCTCCTCCTTCAAACATCTTCCTCCTCCTTCAAGCATCCTCAAGCATCTTCCTTCTCCAAGAGTCCTCATCAATCATCCTCCTTCCTCCTCTTTGGGCTCTTCATCCTCGTCAAGAACACTCCATCAACCACATCAACATGACTTCTCCTCAACTGTTCCGCACACCTCAATCTCCAAACATCCTTCCGGCACACTCAACTCCGGTCTTCCACTCATCAACACCTTGAAACTCATGGCGGAACAGTCCAACTCGAAAATCTCTCTTCAACTCGTTCGTATAACTTTTTCCTTCTCCCCTTCCCATAACTGCGATGAATTTGACTGACCCTACTTACACACAGCACACAACACACAACACGCAACACACCCACACAGGCATCATCACAACAAGAGTGTCCGATCGGCGTTCCGTCGCGTCCACTCATGGTTGACCGTCCTCGAGAGTGAAGAGTATCCGATCGGAGTTCCTCCGCGTCTACTCTCATGGGCAACCACCTAAGCGTCCGATCGGCGTTCCGTCGCGTCCGCTTATGGGAGGTAACCATCTCTCGAGTGTCTTTTGAGAAGAGCATCCGATCGGCGTTCCGTCGCGTCTGCTCTCATGGTCAACCATTTCGTGAGCAAAGAGTATCCGATCGGCGTTCCGTCGCGTCTACTCTTATGGCCAACCATCTTTGGGTCCGATCGGAGTTCCTTCGCGGCCCCCTTGATGGGCAACCATCTCACGAGAGAGAGTGTCCGATCGGCGATCCGTCGCGTCCACTCTCTCTGATGGTGTCTCTTTCCCCTCGGGGAAATCCTGCCTCGCATCTTCGATGGTAAGTAGCCCTTCACTCTTCACCTTTCCCACAACACACACTAACCTCTTCTTGTTCACATCACAGGTTCTGCTTGGCATCATGGTTGGTTATGGTTGGAATGGATCGGGGAATTGGATCGGGGTTGAAGGTACTCATGGTACATTGGAATCATTGGTGGATCATGGAAACATTGGTGAAGGGTATCATTCTGGGGTTGTACTTGAAGAAACACTTGGGCATTCATTGTTGAGAAATTGATCCATTCCATTCCATCATTCATTTATCTTTGACTTGTGCTTGAATCTACCCTTGTCACAACCTGCTCTCATATTTCATCAATGACATGTATTGTAACATGATGAACTTGGCCTTGCATCTACCCTTGTAACAGCCTGCTCTGATGTTTCATCAATGACATGTATTTTAAATCAATATGATGAACTCGAATGTTTTTACCACATGTCATACAGTAGAAGCCTATATGTTTATCATCAAAGTTTTATTTCTTTCATGTAGCTAATGATACAGGTTCAGGCTGCCTTTCAATGAGTGTGTGATGATATTTTCGCAAAGCTCCGTTGCCGATTCCACTGATGTATTCATATCTAACCATTTTATATTTCTTTCTCCCCCTTTTCTGATGTTTGTTTTGTACCTGTTCCAAGTCCTACGCATGTTCTTTGTTGCGGTTGTTAAATGAGTGTGTAAAGATAATTTCGAAAAAACTAATTCAATGCCATCGATTTGTACACATCTGACCAGTGTGTTTTCGTTCTCGCTTTCAAGCTCCGAATTCTTGCTTGGCGCCCTACTAACTCTGCTAAGTTTTCCTGATAATATTCATCTTACATGAATTGTACAGCACTAGGAAGAATCTCTCTAACCCAGAATTCCTCGGAGGGAAGGGTAACTTTTAGCGGTATTCGAAGTTTTTTCTTCCTGCTGTAAATCCCTTGATTCAGGGTTCTATCTTCGAAACAAAAAAGAGCGACTCTGATTAATCTAGCCGTGTTAGGATATGGTATAACAAAGGTCAATGGTCGTCCTCTGTATGTCTTTCTCGCATGAGCTGTTAGATTGGTGCTGTTTAAGCCCCGTGTAAGTTTCTCCTTGAATATTTCGATGTCGAAATCTTTATCTTCTCCATTGAATCCTTCGTTAAAATGAACATAGATTCCTTGATTCCAACCAAAGTTTCCACGACGTAGACAGGGAATAAATCCTTCGCTTACCAAAAAGCCATACTTCTTATCGCCCTCATGATATTCGGGAATGTCGGAAAACTTCATGGTTTCTTCATGTACAGTAGCGTATTCCTTCCAAGTCATACTCAACCTACCATCCATCTTCACAAGGTTTTCCGCGACCACTCTCCATCGCAAATAGAGCGTAGAGATATCAGAATCTTCCTGATTCTTGGATTCAAGGTCCCGATCCTCCTCAAAATCCCCAAGGTGATCGCCTGATTGCTTTGCATCCCATAGAGGAAGACCGAAGAAGAGGTTTTCATTTTTGGTTGTCAAGGTTCGTATTTCTGTGATACGATCACCGCTCTGATACTCTTTGATTCGTTCCAAATGGTCCTTCCAGTCTTCGTCCATGGTGATTGTTTCTTGAATTTATTGGCAATTGATTGCTGAAAACTTCGGTAATATCGGAAGAATAATTTCGAGAAGGTTGTTAAGGAAGAATTACTCTCTTGTTATATACC
Source organism: Hymenoscyphus fraxineus (assembly GCA_900184765.1). Lineage (NCBI taxonomy): Eukaryota > Fungi > Ascomycota > Leotiomycetes > Helotiales > Helotiaceae > Hymenoscyphus > Hymenoscyphus fraxineus. The sequence goes on along the minus strand of LT855428.1, from coordinate 269,146 downwards.
CTTTCCCCGCTCCAGATTACTTGCTTTTCTGAGGCGCTGCCTCTTTGTGCATTACCAACTACCAATTCCAAGGCGAGATCTAAACGCTTCATCGTAACCAATACCATGGGTCTCAAATCTTGCATAACTCAAAGAAAAAGTAAAGTCAAGACTGGTCTATCCAGATACCTTCTTTCTAGAGTATGGAGCATGATCAGAGATCGGAGAAAAGAAACGATCTTGTCTTTCAAATCAATACAGACCTGCCTCCTGTGCCAGCGGAGTAAAGCCATCCTACACCGAGATTTGAAGTGATGAAAGAAATTTCCAAGATGTTGGATACACCCATGCTTCATTCCTGATTAAAACACCCCCACAATCTTTGGATGTAACTCTGATAGGCGGCGTGGACGTACAGGGGTACAGTTGGATACCAACAATCACCGTATTTCTTTCACGAGGAAGATACGACACCACTGATCTCTTCAAAACTCGGAGCACCAACTTTTCAAAACTCAAACCACTCACTCGTCTTTCATACGAGACCTCGGTTTCTCTTTATTTCTTCAAGCATCGCTCGAAAGACGTAAGGGTCTAGTCTCCTTCTGCTTCGCCGACTTGCAGCGGCGAAACTCCCTGTGATCATTCATCCATACCTTTCTTTCATGCTTGAAAGTTCTACCAAGTGAATCTTCCACTTTCCTTGCTACTTCGGATTTCTCAAAGACTGGTCTGTTGGTTGCCAATATCGTAAGTGCTATCATGGCGTTGGAACCTACGTGGGATCCAACTCCAAGAAATTCTCCTCGTGGTTCCCGGATATTTGACGTGGAATTCAGAATCACGTCATCGGTCACTGGTCGAGAAGAACCCGCTACAGAAGGAGATTGCCAGCAGCAGAGTTAATTGCTTCTCGTCTATCTCTCTCCTTTACGCGTGGGATTGTGTTGCCTGCACCGGGATCTATTCTCTCCAACGTTCGGCCTCCTGAAACTCGATTCCAGAGATTCTAGTGGAACTTCCAAAGGGGATTGTTCCAGACCTCCTTTCAACTGGAATGGAATATTTCATGAGGGGGATGTGACATGGAACGGAATTCGAGTTGCCGAACGTTGAATCGTTGACCTTAGTAAGGAACAACATCTGTCTAGGCTGTAAAACAACGTTGAATGCAGGAAAATCTGGGAAATGGGATTGACCACTTTATGTTGACACTCGTCACTATAGTCAGGGAGGACACCGTCTGCAAAAATGGTCAATATAATGCTCTTGAAACGATAAAGGTACATTGAAATTATTTACTCAACTCTCTAATACTGCAATCTGGCTGACCTTTTGAACATACTGGTAAATAACATTCGCCTCTCTTTTCCAGTTACAAATTCTCACCCCCTAAGAAGCGGATATTGAGCCCGTTGTCTGTTTATCTTACAAGAATTCGAGATAATTAAAGGCGTACCTTAAGGAAGATAGAGTTAGTAGGGGGTAAGGATGAAGACGTCAATTACAACTAGCAACTTGCTAGTAGAACTTTGCTTTCAAAGGCTCTTGTTCTAGCTACCTGTGTTCATAGACCTCTTTCTCGCTATATATCGAAGGAAAGGAAGAGTACGCAATGTAAAGGAAGTAAGCTCAGTGCTTTTGTCAGTGCTTTCCTCTCTCCTCATGTAGCTTGGAATGGTAGAATTCACGCTATTGTGAAGTGTTTGTGAGTCTACCTGCATCCTTGTAAATGAAGTTAAACTTCACTGGGTAGTTTAGTGTCTAAGATAGTGAATTCTTCTTACCTAGCAAAGTGGTTCATTCCAAGACTATATTAGTGTAAGCCATTACTCATATCTGCTATTGCTGCAGCATTACCTGTTCCCCTTCATACAACTAAACCTGAACAACCATAAGAAGACTTCAACAACTCCTGAACCTCTACTATCACAGTAAGAGCGCCACACTCTATACAAATAAGAAATATGGGCTCAGAAAGTGTCAATCGCCGATATCTACAACTCGCATGCGACCTTCCAGAATGGAACATCCATAATCAAAGTAAGTAATATCCTTCACCTTAGAGTACCTAACTACTCATCTGCTAATACTATGCTACATAGAAGATCGCCTGAGCATCCTGCCCACCGAGATCCTCATAATGATACTCAATGAATGCGGTTTCTCAAACATAGACTTCATCAATAACATTGTTTTTTCCCTATCTGCGGGCTTGACATGCAAAAGACTTTACAACCTTCACCGATCGATATTTGGAAAGTCCCACCTGTATACGGATTACGATGCCTACGTCAACTTTGAGCCAGCATGCCCCAGTTGGTGTGTTGACAAGGACTCTCATACACACGTTGGCCTCCGGAATCAACAGGGGCTCTTGCCTAGATGGTATACTCTTAAGATTGAGTAGCGACTGCCTTTTTCTGTTCGTCCTCAGAGATTTTCGCATTTTCACAGAAATAAAACGAAATTCGCCAAAGAATTCTTGCCAGAGCAGAGATGGAGGAAAAGCTAGGAGGATAAGATGGAGCTGTCTAGGAGCTGTCTAAGAGCGACCTTGAGCTAGTACACTCTTAATAAATGAATAGAACCTGTCCAGTAACTGCAATGCAGCACCTATGCAACATAGTGAATTCTCGTTGACTGGTGAAGGAGTTCATGCTGAGACCTTAGCCTATATTTATTGACCTTCATTGATAATTCCTCAAAGCTGCCCTTAACCCCACCAATATCGCGTCACAAAACCAACTCATTGCCACGACCACTGCAAGTCCTCAACAGCAAGAACAATCATCAAGGACGGAACGCCATACTTTGCCAGCATAGTAACAATGGTATCCGCCAATATCCATCGTTCATCCCTTCCATGTGCTCAACCGCAATGGTATTTGGGACCCAAGAGTAAGTGAACCCATGTTATCCAATTGGTACATCACAAGACTAACATCCTTTTTCTTCTCAGTCAACTATCTATTCACCCTTCCAGACGAAGTCCTCTTGATGATACTCCAAGAATGTGGCACCATCATGAACCCTGATCTCGCAAAACAAAGCAAACCACCAAGATGTGGCAACGTTATCTTCTCCCTATGTGCTGGCTTGACCTGCAAGAGGCTCTACAACATCCATTGGGGATTATTCGGGAAGGTCAACATCTATCCAAACTGGACCGAAAGTGAGGCTGGATACACCCTGCCATATGTATGCCCGGAGTGGTGCGACTATGAGAAGCTGAACGGGAAGCCACATCTTTACACGCGGACATTCATTCCACAACAGCTTTTGGAGGAATGGTTTATTACTGCAGGATATAGGAAGGTTACGCGTTCGCCCTATGCAAGTCGGTGTTCTGAGGCCAGATTTGTTAAGTGTTGAGCCACGGTGATTTTGCTAGAGGGGAGGAAACTGGGTGCTATGGAGTTTAGGCAAGTCGGGCAGCCACCACAAGAAGGAGACTGCACTTCAATGAAAATCAGAAACTCTATTTCAGAACAGTAGTTGCGTGACACATTCCGTTATTTTACGTAAGTATATGTGACAAAGCTAAGCGAAATTGACCTTAACTAAAAGACACCCTCTGACTGAAAATTTTTGACTTCCGGCGCACCTCATTTGTAGAACAGAAGTATCAAGTAGTGTTTGTTAATTTGCTTTTCTCATCGTGGACTTATGTCTACAGACTTATTGAAATCATTCTTAGCAGAACTTCTAGCATTGAAACCTCCACGCTGACTGGTCTAGAAAAGGAGAATGAGGGTGAGATATGGTATGGAAAACGGTATTGGAAGGTATATGACAATAACAAGTTCGCATGCAATCAAGCAAAAGTGCTTTGAAAGCTTGTCCATATACTAAGCTAGATCAAATTCCACAACTCTAATCAGAACAGTCCTTGCCTAACCAGCCGTCCGATCCACTTCCAAACAACTATCATCATCTTCATCACTCTCCATATCCATTTCCCCAATTTCATTCTCCAAATGACTTTCTACCACCACACAAAACTTATCCATATCCTCTCTCAATTCAACCCACTCCACCCCTCTTACATTATCCTCAAAAATCCTCGCAAAACAACAATCCAGACTCTCATCTTTATAGCAACCCGTCCGAATACGGATATCATTCAGAGAATGCATCAACCACTTCAGCTGCAACCATATCTTATTACCCCTCTTAACAACACCGACTTTCCTCCCGGGATAAACATCTCCCTTCTCAAACACCACTCTCAAACATTCCACAATCTTACAAAAGCGTGTTTCAAAAGTCGTCATTTCGACCTTGAAAGCATATGCAGTTTTCGCTTGCTTCGAGTCATTTCCCCAGATATACGCAGACCAAAGATGCAAATGTGACCCCAGCGAGCTAACATCAAACACATTCCCATGAAGACAAACCGGTTCCCTCCTCGCATCCCAACGCGAAAAGAAGTATCCTTCCGGGATCTGATACCGTCGTAAATCCTCAATTTCCGGCTGCAACCCCACTTCCAATATCGAGGTCTCACAGACCTGAGCATAGAACTCGGATTCGAAGCCGCGTCTATACAGTAACTTTGAGAGACCCTCCGTGTCATATTTCTCCTCGATATCACCCCAAAATGAAGTCTCTCGCGCAAACGTCTTCTCGGATGAACTTGGTGCCTTCCGTATGATGTTTATGAGAGTATCTGATTCGATGCTTTCTCGGATACGAGTGGTGTATTCATCGTACCGGCTCTGGAACTCCTGGAGATCTTCTTGTTCCCAGAAGTTGTAGACGTGTACCCGGGCTTTGGGCTCGAAAAGGGAGGGGTGGGAGTAGAAAACCCAGCGGCTTTCTGACAGTTCGGCTCTGGGGGTTACGACTGGCTTAGCAGGTTCTGTGACTAGCTGTTTTTGTTCTCTAATTGGAGGCTTTGGTAGGGGGCTTTCGCTTCGAGGACATAAGTGTGGGAAGTCGTAAGGAACCACATTGGGGTGTGAATCGAGCATGAACTCGAAATCTAAAACTTCTTCGCAAGAAGCTTGGAATGAGGCTGGATGGACGCGAGAACAGGGAGTATCGGCTGAATGCTGATTAAGTTTTGCTTCCTGGCTGATGGCTCTTTCCTTGCGCAAGAATTCTCGCACGACGGTTGCACAGAAGGGGAAGTGTTCCGGTTCGCTTTCGGAATCGGTAACATCGTCTTCTGTGCTGGAATCATTGTCCTCTTCAGCAATATCGTCATAAAGCTCCGTGTCATCTGTTTCGTCGCCTGTAACGCATTGTTGAATGTTGCCACTTGTATTTGGAAATGAGGACTCTGATTCGCTGTCAGGCAGTTCTTCGTTGTCTTCCTCTCTAAATGCTCTTTGGTCTTCCTCCTGGATGTTTTCATCCTCGTTGTCCCTGGAGGAAGACGAAGTCTCTGAATCGCAATCACTCGATGTGTCTTCTATTGTCTCCTCTTCGGTTAATCCTTGGCCTTTCTGAAGAATGCTTTCATCATCTCTATTTCTCGTTGTAAGCGAAGAATCCGATGCGCTATCGCTCGAAGGTGCATCCTTTTCTGTGATCAGATATCCTGGGCCGCGGTTTTTCTTCTCATCAACTACTTTTTCGCTAATATTCCCCCCAATCGGGTTGACTCTCTTCTTTTGAACTCCCTCGTCATCGTTCTCGTCCCTTTCTGAATCCCACGGAACCTTAAGCTCCCTAATCAGCGGGAGCGTCGTAGTCGAAGCATTCCGATCATCCAACACACCCCTCTGCCCAAGTTCCACAACATAATCCCTAATAAGCCTCTCCTTCCCTCTCAATACCTTACTCGAAAACCCCTCCCCAATCAACTCCCTTCTAAGATCCCTCCAAAACGTCCTATCATCCCCATGATAATCCGTCATCACCGAGCCACCCCCATCCGGTACACCAACAGCCGTCAACCTCGCAAGCACAAGGTTAACCGACTCCTGAATCCCGTCCAAGCTCCCACTCTGGCGATTCAACTGGCGCTCCACCCGACTTTGCGACCCGGAGGAAAACAACTGAAGGGTAATAGCTATAGCATCCGTATACGTGCGTACCTTCTGTCGAATATCCTTCACACTAACAATCTCACGATTGCCAAACTTCGCCTTCTGCCACAGCCTCTGAACGCTCTTCTCCGATTTACTCAAAGAATTATATTTCGAGAGAAGACGATCGAGGCGCAAGAGATGTTCCTCACAGCCCTGGATATGATTGCGTAGTCCCTTGACGCGTTTATCCCTCTTATTGCCTAGCATCGAATCAGGATTCTGCATCTCGGTTTCGACATGCGAGAGGACTGTATGGAGGGTAACCATCTCTTTGGTTAGATCATCGTGTTCGCCACATGCTGCTTTGGCGCCTTCGACGACTTGCCAGGATAATTGGACGAAGGAGGCGATATCGAAGATACTGAAACCGAAGGACTTGGTTCCTGTAGCATCTTGAACAGCTTTCCGCGAGAGACTGGAAAGCTATGATGTGACATGATGAGAGAGGTCGAGGGGTTGAATTGAAAGATGTTTGTGAGGGGAAATGCATGCATGCAAATGCAAAGTAACGAATTCCCTATTTGTTGATGTAACACTATTGCCTACAAACCTAGGTACGTTAGAACACCAGCCAATTATTGACCTCGTGCATTTCTAACACCTTGTTACGATATTGAGAAATCCATATACATGATCGAAGTAAAAGGACTTTTAGTTGTTAATATAGTATATTACTAAAGTCTATTTATACACCAATATAGAATCTATAGAAAAACTCTACTCTTTAATTTTTACTTCCTATTCTACCTATAATAAACCCGATTAGAAATAAATAGTAATAGTTGTCGGTATATCCACTCCTGGTGGGATATCTGAAGTTTGTCACGTGAGACGACTGTCTAAGACACCATACAACACCATATATCCTTAGCTAGTAACACACACTCTTTTAGATCCCTTATACGAAATATAAACCAACAATACTATCCCGTATCACCTTACTATTATAGTAAAACTAACACTAATTAGTATTACGCGTATAGATTAAAAGACTAGATTATATTCTACGATTCTTTATTAAATTTTATAGAAAATAAATAGAATTTTATATATAGACAACGTATCTATTAATACTATACTAGAGAGTTAGGGCCTATACTATTATTTTTAACTAAATAGCCTCTAGATTTCCTTAACTAGCTTAACTAGTAGCCCCGAGAATTAGGCCCTTAAAACTCGACTATACTACTATCTCTTCGATACCTTTAAAACCCTTAAATATCGACTTTATAAACGGATTAATATAACGTCTATAGGAGAATCTTTAATAGATATATTAATACTACTACCTCTTATAAGACCGCTACTAGACCTAGATCCTAGCGTAAGTAATTAAACCCTTAAAGAGTATATAAAAGAAAGAGTTTAGGACTATAAGAAAATACTAAAAGATAGAGAATAACTATATAATATCTTCTATAATAACTTTAAAAGATAGAATATAAATATATTTAAATCTATTAGAAAAAAGTCTTATATTAAGAATATATAAAAGATCCTATTTAATAAAGGCGTTAAAATAAGAATACTAGAGAAAGGAGTAAAAGAACGTTATCTACTATCTTTATTACTATTCGAACTCCTTTAATAAAAGGAATATAAGGATTATAGAAATAATAAAATAATAGATATTTAAAAGAAAGGTATAAGATTAAAAAAGGTAGTATTAAAATATAAAATACTAATAGACGAACTAAATAACTAGCTTTAATATTAGACTTAACTATAAGTAAAGAAGTACTCTTAGGGAATTATACTACCTTTTAGTAGTAAAACCCTAAACCTACCTAGAAAAGGACTTTCTATATCTACTCTAACCTCTCTAAGACGAAAGTTTATAAACCTTAACCCTACTACTATAACTATAGCTCTAACTAAATAACCCGCCCTAGATCTAAATACTACCGGACTACTACTACTACTACTAAAGAACCTTACTAGAAATAGTTAGGGAACCGGGGGAGGAGGTAGATTTATAAGAGTTAATAAAGGATTAGGTAGAGCTAGGGGAGGAGCTAGTAGAGGTGCTAGTAGAGGTACTAGAAGCGATATTATTATAAATATTATTATACTAATAATCGNATAGTAAGCTAAAAGTTCTTTTAAAATAATAAACGTATAAAAGTACTACTATAATAATAATATAAAGTTTAAAGGAACTAGTAATAACTTCTTAGTTAAAGTATAAAAGTTCTATAATATTTATACTAGTACTATATTACTAATAGATAAATAGTTACTTATATTTTTAGTAATACTTAAAGGATAAGTAAAGAGTTTTTATAAAATATTAATTTATATAATTAGATACTAGCTTATAATATAAGAAGTATATATAATAATATAAAATCGATTTAAAAGCTTCGAGTATTAATAGAATTTACTATTAATTTAGAATATACTTAAACTTAATAAGATTAAGGAATAGAACCCTAGTAAATCCTACTTAAAATACTTTAATATTATATTTAAAAAGATAGAAGATTTAAGATATAAATTAATACCTAAATTAAAGACTAATAGATTCTTTTATAATTAACTTATTTTAGTCTATTATAAAACAATTACTTATAAATAAGCGTATACGAATCCGACAAGGGATATACCTAGTCTTATTAATAGTATTAAAAGCTTACTTATTACTTATAAAGCTATTAATAATCTAGACTCTACTATAATACTATAACTACTTAATAAGACTCCTAATATACTAAAAGAATAAAGTAGGGCTTTCTATATAGGTAATAAAGAGTTAAATAACCTTCCTACTAAAATAGCGGCCTACTATATAGATTAATAATTCTATAAAGTACTATCTACTAAAACCTTGTTCTATAAACTACTAGGTTTAGGTAGATTTATTAAGAAGTGTTTTATCTATAAGAAACTAGGATACTAGTTAACTCGCTATTTAATAAAGGAACGTAAAAAGTCTAAATAAGAGTTTCTTAATTTAAAGAGAAATAACCTACCTAAATACTACTACTATAATAATAAAAGAAAGTTTACCTAGTACGTAATAGATTATAAAGGATAAGATCCTAAACTATAAATATCCGGGGTATATATAAGCGAATAGATCGAAGATAACTATAGAGATTTAGGTAATAAAATATTAATTAATAGAGCTATTTAGATAATATATAGTAATAAAATTAATAAAGAAACTAGTAGAAAGATTATATAAAATCTAGAAAACTATATATTTATATATATTCTCTTTAAAGGTTAGGATATTAAGTATATAAAAGAATATAAAGATATCTCTACGTACCTCGCTAATCCTTTTACTAACTAAAAGAAATATAGTCTTAGATTCTTCTTTAGTATTCTTATTAATATAAGAGCCGCTAATATATACTCTATTAGATATAATTAATATCTTATATACTCTACTTTATATAAGATATAAATAAATACTTCTATAGCTAGTAAAATAAGGATTAAATTTAACGTTAGTAAAAGTTTAAAGAACCTTAGATTAATTAACGTACTAACTCTAGTTAGTACTATTCGATTCTTTATATTATTAATAGATATACTATTCTTATTCTACCTAGCTAATATAGATAGAATTAGGGTTATATTTAATAATCTAAGGAATAAACTAGTAGTAGAGAATAGTAAAGAAGTTCCTATATTTAGGAGATATAGATACGCCTTCTTCTTTATAGAGTATAAAGATTAACCTAATATATCTACGTACCTATAGTAAAACTAGTAGATTAATAAACTTCTTATAAAAGTAGACTTATAGTAATTATACTAAAGATTTAGTTACTTATCTACCCCTTAATTAGCTAAGATCCTAAGATAAGTAGGCTATAAAGTAGACTTTAGCTTCTTAAGGTTTATAAATAAGTTTTATAAGTATTATTAACTTTATAGAAAGTCTCCTAGTAGATTTAAGTTTACTATCTATAATAACTATAAATTTAACTATAATATATATATTAACGTCCTTTAGGTTAATAACTATAACGTTCTTTACTATATAGATAAGGTAACTAGATTCTAGGTAGTAAGATAGCTCTCTAACTTCTATATAAAGACTACTTAGAAGTTATTCTAAAAAATATAGGTTAATACCTACCTTAGACCGCTAGATCTTATTACGTATAATCGAGGTATAAACTTTACTAGTAAAGAATTTAGGTTATATACTAAAACTCTTAGTATAATTATAGTTACTATACCTACTAAAGTATATTACTTAGTTAGTAAGATTAAACNTAAAAAGTATATAAAATACTTAATATAGAGCTACCTATATTATAAAGTAATACTAAGCTATAAATAGTAGTAAAAGCTATTAATAATTTAGCTAGTCTAAATAGATTAATTCCTACTTTACTAGTATTTAGGGTATTTCCTTATATAACTAATAAAGAACTATCTATAGCTAATTATTTATAATATACTATTACTATACTAAAAGTAATAAAAGGCCTTAGAAATCTATATACTAAGTAGTAGGTAAAAGAAGTACTAAGAATAAGAAATAGACCTTTAAATAGTAATATCTATAAGCTTCCCGTAGGGCATTTAGTAAGAGTATAGTAAGCTATAGCTAAATTAGAAAAGTAGACTAGACTATACGAGCTTATTAAAGTCAAAGGTAAAGATATAACTTTTAATAATAATAGGATAGAAACTACTATTCGCTCTACTTTAGTTAAACCTTTTTATAAAGATAATTCCGAAAGAGAAGATAACTAGGATTATTAGAGCCTAGTACGAATACTACTAGAAGATAATAAATAAAGGTCTTAAAACCCTTAGCTAGAGTAACGCTAAGACTCTATAATTCTAGAAAGAAACCTTTAACCTCGACTACCTTTTATACTTAAACTATAATAATAGGTACTACTACTAAAGAGAGGTAGAGGACAACCTAGGAAATACCTACTACTATATATTATAGTACTTATAGATAAGATCGACTCCGAATTATAGATCCTAGATTATAATAAATCTTATACTTAGAATAGTAATAATACTTATATTTAAATAGTAAGAGTTAACCTATTAGAAGACGCTAATATCTACCTAGTATTCGAGAATATTAAATTAATAAAAGAAGAGATAATAGTAGATAACCTTAAAATTATAAGATTAACAAATAGACGAGCTATTAAAGCTATTAATAAAAATAACGTTTTATATAGTATATAAGTCTTTAATTTAAAATTTATTTAAGAACTAAGAAATAAGGGTACTCTATAAGAATATATTAAGTTATAATTAGTAATTTAAGTATAGGGTAATAAAGAGAAATCTTATATTCTTATAGAGTCTTCTACTATATAAAGAGTTAGCTAGTAACTAATTCTTATACTATTAACTATACTTAGCTTTAATAACTTTAGTATATACTTAAGAGATATTATATAAGCTTATACCTAGTCTCTTATAGAGCTAAATTAACGTTTTTATACTCGACTACTATAAAACCTACCTTAACTATAATAGAATAGAAAAGTACTACTTATAAAGAAGCTATAGTATAGAGTTCTAGAGGTAGGTAATTACTAGTATAAGATATATCTTAAGTTCTATATAAACTAATTAAAATATAAGATATTAACGTTCGACTTATACTTATTATACGCCTATAAAGATAAGGCCTTTAGTATTATTACTTTATAAACTAATAATACTTTAATCCTTATAAATAAGAACTTTATATAATAAGAAGAAGACAAATTAGCTAAGGCTAATTTTATAGTAAAACCTCGAGAATAATTATTAACTAGCTACCCTATTAAGTTTAATAGTAGACTAATTACTATACTTACTAATAAATCTTTATTACTTATATAACGTAAATAGGTAGAGTAACTAAAGTAAGTATAGGATAAACTCTTAGATTTATATAGTATACGCGGTAAAGTTCGAGAGAACCTAACCTTATAAAAGTAGTACGAATCCTAGCGAGCTTATAAAGCGTATTTAGCTACTATATTATAACTAAAGGTAGTATTCGATCTCTTCTAGGTAGTATAAATAATAGACCCTTAAAAGAATAATATTAACTTATTAAATAAACGTTTAAAGTAAATAAGGGATAATATTAACTAAGGGATTAACTATATTAAATTAGATCGAAAAATACTAAAACTTATTCTCTTTATAAATAGAGCCTTTTATAATATTCGGTATTATAGTAGCCTAGATATTCGGGTTATTCGAATTAGGTACCTACCTTATATAATTACTCCTTGATTTAAGGTATATAGCTAGAGCTTCTCCTATACGAATTTAAGTACGCTATTTAGTCTAAGCTAAAATACTATATATAGTAGTAATACTTTTATTAGTAGGAACTCTTTATCGAACTCCCGCTAACTCTTCTATAATAGGATTTGCCTAAGAGTATTAGTAAGCTACTAGGTAGTAAATTAATAACTAAAGGTATTCTAAGCTTATTAAAACAATAAGGTACACCGAATAGTATTACCTAGGATACTAGCTATATAGAGGTAGAGAATAGAACTAGACTAATTATCTCCCTATCTCTTACTTACTTAATCGAGCTATATTCTAATAATCGAGCTCTATAGTATTCGAGGCTAGAAGATACTAAGTCTAAGTAAGAGAAGTAATAACCCCTAAAACTTAGATTATAAGGTAAGTTAGGTTATATTTCTACTACTTATAATAGTTCTCCTCTTTACTAATAATATATATACCTATTACTTATTTAATCTAAAGAGATTCTAAGGAATTTAAATAGAAAATAATATAACTTCTAGAGGGGAAGTACTATAAAGACCTACTTACTTAGTAAACTTTTCTAGTACTATTCTAGAATACTATACTAATAGTATATTATTTAGGATTCTATAAATCTTAAATTAATAACCTATCTTAAGTAGAAAACTATCTTAAACAATTATATTATTAACTATTTAAACCTCCGGATATTTTAGCTATAAAAGATAGGGGAATCTTTTATTAGAAACTCCCTTCTAAATAATAATAATTAAATACTTCTTTATTATAAACTCTTTTATTATAAACTTCTTTAAAGAACACTTCTTTTATACTATAATAAAATAGAATTAACTAATTAACCCCTTCTCGGCTAGGGTAAGTAACTACTTATATAATAATAACTTACTAACCTCTAAGCTAGGCTTGAATAGATAGAAGTCGACTTAGAAGGAAACTTATAGTAACTTATAAGAATTCTACCTCTAGGTTCGAGACCTATCTTAAGAGCCCCCTCTACTCGACCTAAGGGACAAACCCTCCTTACTAACCCTTAACAAGGATAATTAGTATAAGCTATATCTAAAAGCTCTTATTAATCCTTTTAGATAAGCTAGAGAAGTATTTAACCCCGAGTAGAAAAGGACTATAAAGATTACTAATTAGTTCTTACCTACTAACCCCTAGACCCTTAGGACCTATCTTTATCTAAAGAAGAAGAATATAAACTGTAAGCTAGTCCCTTTTTAAAAGGTAAAGGGCGCTAGGAACTAGAGCGCTAGGAACTAGAGTACTAGGAACTAAGGCGCTAGGAACTAGACCTCCTTTAAAAGATAGACTATATATAAACCTAAATTACTATACTAGAAGTATTAGTAGTAAGATAGTAAGAATAGAACTAGGAACTAGAAAGATATAAGAGAGAATACCTTTAAAAGAACTAAGAGAAAGAGGAGGTAAACTTCCTTTAAAGGAACACCTTTATAATACTAGGTATTAAAACTCTCTTAGACTCCTAGCTAAAGTTTAGGGAGCCTATAGGGTTATTAGAACCTTCTCTTAGACCTATTCTACTAAAAGGACCTATTTAACTACTAATTAACCTTACTACCTATAATCGAGAAGTTAAAATAGAAGATTAAGGAGAGTCTAATAGAATTAGTAGAATAGGATAAGCTAGAGATTATTATTACTCTAGAACTAATAGTAGTAGTAGTAATCCTCCTCCTAATCTAAGTATAGGAATACTTACTTATAATCCTTCTAATAAAAGAATAATCTCTATCTTAACTAATAATTAGGCTTATTAGAGCCTATAATAGAACCTTATTTACTTAAAGGACTCTAAAACCTACACAGGATTATAAAGAGCTAAAGCTATAAAGGGCTTTATTCGAGATCTCTAACGTTTCTTTAGTAATAATAAGGCCCTTACTTTAGNGAGTAAAGATAGCTAATTATAAGAAGGTTATTTAGTTAAGTTAATTCTTATAAGGTAATATAAAGACTTAGTATACTAATATATAAGATCTTACCTATTAAGATAATATATTTAAACCTATCTCTCTTATTACTATAAAATTTAATAAATTTATAGAAGTACTAATAAACTACTTTTCTAACCTATATAAAATATATAGACTTTAGGATAGATTTAAAGGATAAACTTAATAGAAAACTATTAATAACTTTATAACTAAAATAAAAATACTAGCCTTTAACCTTAATCCTATACCTTTAGACTATATCTTATTCTAAAGGTTCTTAAATAAGATTTATAAGGAAATCTATACTAGACTTACTAGGGATAGTTATAATAGTAGTACCTTTAAGGAACTAGTCGCTTATATAAATAACTACGAATAAGCCTAGTTTAAAGGAAGTCGCTTATTTTATAGTAGTAGAAGGCGATCCTATTTTAATACTACTACCTCTATAGAGTTAAATAAGGTTAAGAGTAGGCCTTTAAAAGAAAGAGGTTATAGTAGATTTTATAGAGGATCTTATAATAGATTTAGATTAAATAGAGGAAGCTTTACTAGCTAAGGTAGTAGAGGAAGAAGTAGAGGTAGAGAAAGGCTTTAGACTAGATAGGCTAGATCTACTTTAAGGGGTAGATATAGTAGTTTCTATAGGTCTTAAATAAAGTATATACCTCCTTATATTCTAGGATAACTAAATAGGTCTTTAGATTATAAGAGATAGTAGGAATAGTATAGAACTAATAGTACTTGTTTTAAATATAAAGAGAAAGACTACTCTTCTCTTAACTATATAAAAAACCTAAGCCCTCTATATAAGTCTAAGTAG